>KN888821.1:20233-40312 GCA_000934455.1 Apostichopus parvimensis | reverse complement strand
GACCCCTCCCCCAGGCCGGCCATCAGTCTTCAGCCCCCCCCCACTCAAAAGTACCTTCCTACGCCACTGTTTGAATTGACAGTATATAGTAGAAACAGGATCTTCCTTCACAACACAAGCAGCATGAAACTTTCTCCAGAACATTGCACTTATATTTTTGAATGTATATTTTATAGTTTCGTAAGAAAACCGCAAGTGAACAAAAGTTCTTTAGTTTGTGGTCAACATCTGAAAAGAAAAGAAAAATTTTCAATTCAAGGGAATTGTGGTACTGCACAAGATGGTAATGTCATGACTAAACTACATGGTGAGAATCCTAATTTTAAAAGGAACACAAACCCAACCACCATCTAAAAGCTTATGTGACAGACCTTTGTTATGAACAACTTCCTCGAACCTCCCTACCCCCCCCCCCCCCCCCCCCAAAAGAAAAGAAAAAAAAGGCCTTTAAAACTCAAGCATAATAGCTAAATGTGGTCTTCAATAATCTTGAAACTTTCCTGTCACTCAGTTACTTGTTCTGTTACTTTCCATAATTGACAACAGTATTTGCTGAAACATTGTGATAATTGATAATTCCCCCCTCCCCACCAAAAGAAAAGAAAAGATATGTTTGTTAGTAATCCTAGTTCATATGTCATGTATGGCTATGGATGGATGGCTATTATGAATCTGTGAAACCATAACTCCAAATAGGATCTGAAACAATTTTCTTTCTGTCTGTTTTTCTTTTCAAATGTTCAAGGTAGAAGGGGAACTGGTAAGACTCTGATATCATCCCCCTGTGGAAATTTGGACTGTCTAATTTGATATAAAAAGTCGAACTTGAAGTAGTCTGCGGGAACATTTTAGAATGTTTAATTAAGTCACAAAGTTTATTTCGACTTGTTCCTAGAAAGTACAAGTTTATATCGCAAGTCAGTTTTTTTTCCCCAACAGTTTGACAATTCCATCTGCAAGTTTTATTTTTTCATCCTCAAAATTTCCAATATTTATCCCAAATGGTCGCGGATAGTGTCGAAATGTCGACTCTGTTTCGACGATACACAATTAGTCAGAGTTTACCCTGATCAAAAACAAAAACATCGACGCATGCTGGATGACTAAGTGTAAACTTCATATGTATAGAACTCTAGTACCCTGGAACGGCAAATGGTAGTGCGAAGATCTTGAGGCACATATTCAACTGAATATATTATCTGCGGTTCATGGGTTTTGAGAACCATTTAATCAGCCAAGTAAGGCCCGTTCAGTAGGGTTTAATCAAACTTGTAAGGCCATGGTTCGCCATTATACTATAGATAACCTAATAAGTAACTGTCTAGGCCTTGAGGTGTACTGTAGACATTTAACTCATACTTCAGACTCAGAGGCCCACTTTTGCGAAAATGAAGCACAAGCCCATGTAGGTCTAGCCAAGTCTAGGAAGCTATACATTTAATGTAGGATCCAAGAAAGTATTGCATAGGAATACATCGTAGCATAGCCTTTTCAACATTTCAGGTCGGAGCTATTTACCCGATCATCTGTTCAACTTGAATAAGAACGGTTCTCTTCCTTAAATTTATAGGATGGTCTTGCATGCAGTTAAATAATGTGTCTGCACATTTCAAAATACAGTGTCGCCAAAACTGTGCTAGTAAATGGGAAAAAATGGTCGCATTTGCTTCAATAATCCTTTTGATTACCACCATGATAATATTTTCCTCTCATTTTGTATGTAATTGTTTGCTTGAATCCTTCTCAATGTCTGGGAGTACTGTGGATACTGCAAGAATCCAGAAAGAGTACTTTCGATAAATCTTGATTTTCTTTGATATTTTTAGATTTTGTACCAATGCTGATATAGCCTTTAACTGCTGAAAAACCAAAATATTCATTGACTCTTCCTAAACAGCAATGGCCGTCCTACAACCTATGTCATCTACTGCTAAGTTAAGACTGGTGTACAGAATGCTTCCAATGACATCATCATTGCTGAAATGTGACTCAGGGTCGTCTCTAAGGTTGCTTTTCTTCCTGAACCCGCATAGCTTCCACACCCATCTAAATAGTGGCTTCAAGAATGGACAAATGTTAAACTGCTGCTTTTCAAAGTTAGAAAGGAAATGTGCACTAGAAAGAACCTCAGTTGAAGCTCTTTGGAGCTGTTGCACTCGTTCCCTAGCAACAAAACCCAAGGCATCTATTCAGGAAGTAAAGAGCACCAAAGAGGGAGAAATTACAGTTGCCAAGAAAGGTTGGTATTACTACGCTGCTTGCACTAACTATTATCACTATATTACATAATTTTGATAAATCGAATCAATCAATGTTGATGTGTTTCTTGTGTTTGTCAAAGCAGGAAGCATCGGGCCGCTTTCACATGAACAAATGTAAAAACTGTAAAACACTAATTAATGAAACCTGAAGAACCATTCCTTTTGACTAAATATAAAATAACAATTCCTCCTCTTTGCAATCTCATGTTGTTCTTTGTGTATCGTAGCATGCGATGTTGGTTCCCAGCCCGACAATTATGTAACAGTTATGTAACTTATTTATGTAAATTTATTATGTAACTTATGTAACCTATTTGCGCTTTCTTTTACCTTATTTTGTTATGCAATATTTTGAGACATGCATTCCATATTTGAAAATCCCAAAATGAGAATACTTTATCCTATTTTGCCAGATTTGCAATTGATCAGAAATGTGATCAGATTGATCAGGGGATCAGATTGATCGATCATAAGATTGATCAGATCAGATTGTGATCAGATTTGCAATTGATCAGAAGGATGTACCTCCCCCCACCCCCGACTCTCCCTCCTCCTCTGCCCTTTCATCAGACCAGCATATAGAGCACTATGACTATATATACCATATACTAATTAGATTGCAACATTTGGCTTCTTACCTGATGTGTAGTTACAACCTTCGCTGTCTACAATGCATGCTTCTCATCTCTCGAATTGTAGGTCTGTTACCATTCATGTTATATACACATACTAAAACTAAAGAATCAGTATGAAATTTACTCTCAAAATGTTCCTTTGACACATTTTGTACAAAAATTTGTTTTTCTTTCATTTTGAATGTGCTTTGAAATCATCCATCGAGTTTTGTCCTGTTAGTAACATTTGGGAATCCATATTAGAACTAATATATAGCACCAGCTAATTACTTCATCTTTTCATCTTGATACTGTACGTATGCAGCTAGCTTCAACCTTTTTGTGATGCTGTACGCTTCAACCTTTTCGTTGTAATATTATACGCATTATTGTTGTCATTTGTCTTTCTTCCTGAATTGTTGTAGTTATGTTCACTGTTTGGCAAGGGGGTTACCATGCTAGTTTTTCCTTTAATATGAAATCTTTCCCCCCAATTAGTTCGTTAATTTTTATCAAAGTTTGTTAGTAAGATTATTACGTCCTCACATTATCTTTCCTTCAAGTTGCTCAAGCAGGGAAGGACGTCACATATCTTGGAGTTATCATCGTTGGACTGGGAATAACTGGTAAGTCACAGGATCATTAGAAACTTTGACTTTATTCTGTGATGAGAAATTAATTTACTTTGTGGTAAAAAAATATTGACATCTCAAATCAATGCTATGCAAAATGGCCAGATTACCAGAAGAAAAGGCAACGATTTTGGTCATACAAAATTAAGATTTAATTCTTACATGATATATTTGAAAACTGTCTTCAAATAGTAGTTGTGTATTTTCTTAATTATGTCATAAAAAATAATATTGTGACAACAGTTTTGAATATTTCAACTCGGTGGCTCTCTTTGCTTTGTTTCCAGCCTTAATGTTCTTCACTGTTGGTAAAGAACTATTTTCATCGAAGAGTCCTAATGTAGTCTATACCAGAGCATTGAAACTGTGCAAAAAGAACGACGAGGTAATCACTTCATTTTCTCTTTCATAATAGTACGCCTTTTAACGGCATAATCTCGAAATACATTTAAAAAAAAAAATTGCAAAAATTTCTCTGTTTCTGTTTTGTTCTATTGCAACTGTTAAAACTTTACAGCTTTTGATATTTTTAATTTCTAACCACATCCTTCCTGGTCACTTTCTTTTCATACTTTAACTCACATATATAGAGAGTAGAGAATTAAAATAATCCCCATAAACTGTCATATATATGGTTATAATTTCCAATAGAGGGGGTAATCCATCCTAGTGTAAAGTTCTCTTCTGACTTTTGAGAACTCAGAAGAAACGTTTTCCTGAAACGAGAGGAACGTGACAACAAGTCTCGTTAAATGTTTCCGCGATGTGTCTTGAAGCAATCCCTTCCCAGTTGTTATCTGGGTCTATTTCATTAGTGGAGGACTCTTATTTGTAATTTATTGCAACATTTCAAAATAACCCAACGAATAGAGTTAGTCATTTCCTAAATGTCAGACATTTTATCGTTACCCTGTAAGTGTCTTACTTTCACAGTGATGGCAGCACAATACGTAGAATAACAGCTGTTTGGGATAATTAAAAAAGAAAGAGTTTGAAAGGAAGAGACGTTGTAAACTTGCAGATGGTTTGACATTCAATACATTATAACACATAATTATTAAAATTGTGATTTAAAACTACAGTAGTTACATCAAACCTGATAAATCTAGTCCAGAGGTTATCATATCCATTTAGCTTGTATTAGCCCCTAACTTTGACAAAGGATGTGATATTTCCATTTTGAATTTTTGTCCAGTGTTTGACTTCTTTTTATTTTCTTTTGCTGTGTTTGTCTTCTGTCTAGGTCACTGCTGTGTTTGGACTGCCCTTGAAAGGTTACGGTGAAATGACGAGAAGGAAGAGGAGAAGACATGTCAGGTAAGAATGTGAGGTCTAAGGATTGATTAATAGAGGTGTAAATTAACAGAGTGTATACTCTAAAGAAAGTAAAGAAATGGATAGGAGAAGAGGCTGGGGGGGGGGGAAGCGAGGGATAGGTTGTTATGCAACTCAGGGTCATCTTAAAGCCATTTGATAAATATAACCACAAAAGAAAAAGAAATAGGGATGTAAAAGGTAAATTGAAAAATATTGGTCACCAAACTTTTTTCCTTTTTTAATGGTACTCTTACCCTGGGATATGTGCATGTATCTAAATTCATGGTCTTCATTTTCTTGAAATAATAAGAAGGGTGAATACCTCTAGTTTAGATTGACTCAATTTTAGAAGGTTATATTAATGTACAAGATCCTACCACTTTGGTTAGTAAGGGTCTTCAGTATTGCCTCCAAATTTTCAGCCTCCTGTAAATTGTGAAAATGTTCCAACTTACATTGTACTAAACTGTATTGATCTTCCAAATTATTGGCAGATGTTGAGAAGTTGACAGATTGTGACATATCGGTTGTCCATACTTCCGAACTTAACCTTTAGACTTCTGTAGGTCTGGATATGTTTGTTCAATGAGTTGCTTCAATTTCTCAAACAAGTTTGACATCTTGCCTTTTTCGATTATAAGGAGTACTCTCGTGCAAACAGGTCTCTCTTACTGAAAGTTCTCTTTGTCTGTGAACTTGTGAAGTGTCTTGACAGGATGTATGATTCTCAAGGCCGACATAGTAATCTTAATTTCTTATTAAAAGAGCCTCCGTTTTGCTCTTTCAGTCATTACGTGTACGAGAAAGATGGCATAGTGCACATGCGGGTGAAATTCTACATCGAAGGCCCGGACAAGAAAGGCACAGTTAACTGTGAAGTTAGAGAGGTAGAAACAATTCGCTTGCTTTCAAATATCAACATTTTTTGAAAATAAGCATTATTAATTTGACTAGACGACTTCATATCTTTGTTCTTTGCATGGTCTATTGTCTTTTTTCACAATGCTAGAAGACAGTTTATG
This sequence comes from Apostichopus parvimensis, assembly GCA_000934455.1. Lineage (NCBI taxonomy): Eukaryota > Metazoa > Echinodermata > Holothuroidea > Aspidochirotida > Stichopodidae > Apostichopus > Apostichopus parvimensis. The sequence goes on along the minus strand of KN888821.1, from coordinate 34,466 downwards.
AATTTGTTATATTATTTTTATCAGAGCTTGCTGTAATGTTGGATTAGGTGAAAATGTCACAATGGCCGTTAAATCGGAGTGTTGGTTTTTTAAATTGATCGTTTCTGTTTATCAGTGTGGATGGACACGTGTTTAGGACATATGCTGTGATAATAGGCTCAGAAAGTTGCTATGGGAATATGTAGCAATTCTTGTGTAACAATGTTATTTGTAATAGCTTTGTCATCAAGCTTTAATAAGTTTAACCTTTTTTTTCAGAATGAATACGGCCAATTTGAATACCGGTATCTCTTTGTGGAAGTAGACGGTTACCCTCCCCAAACAATTGTCTTGGAAGACAATAGATAACAATAGACTGGATGGACTTTATATCTCAACTCTCATTCTAAGACTTTCAGAATTTTAAGTCATGGTCTATAAACAGAGATACATTAAGACAAATTTCATGAAGTGAGAGATATGAACCTTTTGATTGTAAAAAGAAATTTTGTACGAGTGGGTAGGTTCCATACAAATGGTATGGGGCCAATTGGCTGATGGTTGTTACTAAAGTTCGACCTGATAACCATGGTAACATATGTTAAGTGCGACCAATATACTTAGTCACAGAATAGGAATTTGTTATAACAGTATCAACGACTATCACAATGAATATTATGGAAAAATGGAAAATTAATGTTCAAAGCTAATAAACGCCAAGTGTCGTCTTTTTATCAGTTTGAGTCAAAGTAATTTGCAATAATGTGGCAGCAGTATTAACAAGTTCACTTTATAATGCATGAATGTTTTATAAAACTGTCAAGAGAGATGGAAATTGTTTGTGAAATAAAACTTCACAGCAAAAAAAAACACTTCAAAATACCTCTTATGTCAATTCGTTTTTTATTCAACTTTCTTTACATTTTAAAAATCTTTCTTTCATACTTTCTGTGCAGATTTTTGATGAGTGAACTCACAAAGTAATTGCTCATGCAAGGTACATATTTTTAAACTACAGAAGCAGCAAGGTTAATTTGCTAACACAGTTTGAAAAAAAATTGGTTTTTATTTCTCCATAATGAAACAAGCTGCTTCTTGGGGAAATGCCGATATCATTAACAATTTTTGAATAACACATGCAAACGGGCAGTGCTTTAAAATGATATCCGACTATCAGATATTATTTTCATTCATTCCAGATGACATGCAAAAATGCCTCTAACGATAATTATGATATTAACCAATATACAGTTCATCATGCTAAAAGTAATTATATATCTCACATAATAGCCATTGCATCTGTAAATCTGACACATGGACAACTCAGTCAGCCACATATATGCTTTTCAAGGTTTGTGCACAGAACATTTATACATACTTGCTAATGCTCCTTTAATTCTGGCATATGGCCCAGTCAGTCTCATAAATGATACGTTTATTAAAGTTCTGTGCAAATCACAGCAAACTTGTAGCAACTGCTTCTTTCACTTTGACACACAGACCACACTTATAATGCTTTGTTTGGAACACAGCACGTTTTGAATACTAGCTAATGCTCTTATATTTCTGGCATATGGCCCAGCCAGTCCGATAAATAATGCTTTCCAGTTCTGTGCAAATCACAGACCAAACTTACAGCGGCTGCTCCTTTCAAACTAATGCATCGATAACTCGGTAAGCCACATATATCATGCTCTTCATATGGTGCACACACGTAACATACATTAAATCTGACACGGAGGCCTTATCAATCTTATAAATGAAGTTATCTGCAAATCACAGTTCACCTAGTAGCCGTTGGGCCTATAAATCTGAGACTGACACATGGGCCCAGCCTGTCTTTATACAACAACCTCTGCACAAATGCACAAATAATTTGATATGCAAATGAATGAAACAATGGAGATGACCCTTTAAGTCTTCTGATAAGGCAGAGTGTCATGCCACACCACACCTTGAATGTCCAAACAACTAAATCTAAGAATTCAACATCTCACTTTACATGTGTATTATGATCATGGTCCACTACGCATAGATATTCCTGTCACGGTGTCAAATTTAATGTTGGCAGCAACTTGTTTCCACAACATGTGCCGCTCTTGTAAAAACCGTAAAAAAATTACTGCTACTGAGATAATAGCCAGTTTAGATATCACTTGTTAAGTACTACTTGCCATCAGGTTCAAAATTTGGAAGAAAAAAAAAGTTCAACAGATCCCACATATGTACTACAGTTATTTGAGATTATACTCAGGGTGACCCTTCATCATCCATAGATAGTAATAAATCTGTGACACGTAAATAAGGCGAGAAATATCACGTTCTTTGTCTACTGTCAATTTCAATATCCAGCTTAAATTGAGAGCATTAAAATTGTTCTAATGCTAATAACTGAGAACACTTATCTAAACATTGTCCAATTTTTACTTTGGCCTCATACACTAGTTGTACGATATAAAGATCAGAGAAAAAAAGGAAAAAAAAAAAAAAAACCAGCAAAGTTATTAAGATCTATTAAAGATTTTTGCATCTCGGCTTGCTACTGTATAAATAGTGGATTTACAGATTTAAAAAAAAGAAAAAAAGTCCACTTCTTCCAGACAGAATCAGTCACAGTGGACCACAGCAAACAAGAAACATACGACAGGTCTGGAAGTGGATGAAAGAGCAGCACCTTAGCAACGGAGAAGAAGAAAACCTCAAAAGCATAATAAACAGGAGATCAATGTAACTTTATCCTAGCATATCTGCGTAGCTATACTACTCTTCCTGTCACAAAGTTGCTCTCAATTGCTGCTCCAAAGCTGCTCTCAGTGACTGTTCCATCACGCTCTCTCTCTTTCTAGCTGCGCTCCAACTCTCTCACCAATTGGTGGGAAATATAAATAACAGCAACAACAAGTGTATGTAGAATTGTTTAGTTGCTACGGTTTAAGGCATCAAGGGTTGTCCAATGAGGGTAAAAGGCCACCTACTCCAACTGGTTCAGTAACAGCTGAAGCTCCCTGAAAGTACTTCCCAGTTTACCCATTAAGTGTTGGCGCTCTTCCACAATACCTCTGGTTGCTATGAGGTAGCTGTAACACTTGCTGCATTTCTTGTACCTGGTTAAAAGGGAAAAACATCGAACCAAAAAAAGGAACATTGTTTACAAAGGTAGACAAATTCAGTTTGGTTTGCAATGACTGAAACATGATTAAGTAGTATTGCTAAATAGTGGGAATTCTCCTTTCAAAATAGTGAACTTATTTGTGACATCTGGCATAATTTGTGACTGTTAATCCATTTATCTTCATACATTCCAATAACCTAACTGAATTCAGTTAAATGATGATGTTGTGAAAGCAAAAATTTCCGAGGTTAACTTTCCAACAGATGCTAAAACTACCAAAGATGAGCGCTGAATACGGACCTTTCTTCTCGAGAAAAATCCACCCCCGATGGCTGAATTTTAATAGTGTTGTTGATGAGACTGGTGAAGCTTATCAATAGAAGCTTTAGTGATGAACAGGCACTCATTACATAGCTGTAAATAAATGAAAGTACAAACATCACTAAAAGCAGCACAGTGCATAAAAGGAAGGGTGGAGGGGGTGATGGGAGGCTTACCGACGTATTTCCTTGGTTGAATAGTGGGACACCCGCAATAGTACTAACCCTCTCTAGCTGTATTGTCCAAAGGAAAGTTACTACTTAAAAGTTCTTGAAACTTGAAATAGCTACAACTATCATTAGTGTCAGTAGTTGTTGCAACTTGGTAGCCCACGTTACAAATCTTTTGTCCTTCAAGCTCGTGGAGCTAATATGTGCCTCATTAATCATACTCGTGCGCTGAAAATGCATCATCTTCCCTAAGAGTTCACAATATAGTGATGTATACTACATGTGTGCCTTCTTTGCTAAAAACAGAGATTGTATCTTTGAATGTCACAAAAGGCCTTAAGAAAATAGGGACAATTTATTTTGTCAGCGGGAGAACAAATTATAGTTGCAATAAATCAGGATATATGGTAATACAAGGTAATGTATGGAGTAAAACCAACCAGTCAGGCAAACCTTCTCTAGGAACCGACACTTTACCATGTGCCTCAAAGAACAATGAATCATGCACTTAGTTTACCTCCTCTCTCTTGGTACCTCTGCTCTCAAGTTTTAGCAACACCTCATTAATTTTCTGACCCTCTCACAATTAACGGATTGCTCCCATCCCCCCCCCCTCCCCCACACTTGTTTTGTCAAGGAGGAACATTAACAGAGGGAAAAACATAACAATTTCAAATTTAAAAGCAAATATGTTGAAAACATAATCTGACATTTGAAGTCCAGCAGAGAGTACTTACTTTTCATATTTGCTCGTTAATAAATCTTTCAAAGTAGGCAGAAGAATGACACATAAATCTAAGTTCCATAACGTTCTGTTGAAGGAGGATAATAAGGAGAAAAGAAACGAAATTAAAAACACTTCCAGTCAGAGTTGTAACAAGTCATTTCATACGAAAGGTCAAAGGTCATTGCCACTAACTTGACTACATCAAGGTCACTGTAGTATCTCTATGTATCGAGGAAAATTTACAAACTCTGAGTTCTAGTCACTCGACTTTTGAAATTCAAGGGATATTCCAAATGGCTAAAGTTGATTACTTAACAAAGGTGTAGGTAAATTGTCTGCTTTTGTGAGTCAAGCATACATCCGCATAGCATTGTGTATCACAGAGATATGCATTCCCCCCCCCCCCTCCAGTTTTTGAAATTTGGTGATATTATTGTAAATGGATTTTGCAACAGCAGAGAGTGAAATGATGTAATCACGGCAATTCAGCTGAAGATGTTTTTGCTTTTCTTTATACTATTTCTAACACACTTATTCACAAGCATATGGTGCCTTTTGTACCACCCCAGAGGGTTTTAGGCACCAAGTTTAGGTACCTGCTCTGACTAAACCGCTGTTAGGTCTTTGAGAATCATATCCTTGCCCTACCCTTTGTAGTATCATACATAATACACTTACTTAATGAAATGTTTTCTAATAACTGCACACAAACCGAAATATATAAAAAAAATTAATAATACTTAAGAACTCACTTTCTTAAATTCAAAATGTTTAATAGATCGACGACAACGGCTTGGTCTCTCATATTTATCGCAGATTCCACCGCAGTCTGTCACCAAAGAACAAAAATTTATGTAAGAAAAAAAGAAAAAGCCATAGAATAGAAATTGAAAGCCCTGACAAACACTTGAAATTTTTGCTAACCTGTAGATGTCACTTTAGTTTCTCTTGATTCCCTTGAGAGTTATAAAGATGAGTCCCTCTGCAACTACCCCCACCCCCTCCCCCCTCCTTCACAGTGCATGTTAGTTATTACACTAAGCAAGTGTGATCCAGTCATTATGGCAAAATATAACATATTATATCTTCACCCCCACCCCCCCCCCCACCTCCACCAATTTTCCAAAGCAGCTCATGACAGTAAAAAAATGTATACAGCAGATAACGAGAATACCAGTAAATAAATAATAGAGAATTCTCAAGTCGCAAGAAGAAAGGACCGCAGAATTAATCACCTTGATATCACCAGCTGTCCAAATTGCTCTTATCACGTCCAGGTTGCGATTCCGATGCATAAGTAAGGAACAGACGGAGCCGTGACCTTTTCGGATGCCCTCTATTTTCTCTCTGCTTGTTTCCGTCCTACCTCTGACAGGGGCGACATCTGCTGCTTGCTGATTATGCTAAAGAGAATACAACTTTTTTTTTAATATTTATGTCTGTTAAAACGTTTCTAATATTTCATACGTTAATTATTATTAATCTTATTAATCTTCTAAGTTCCGTCTATATGGCCTCGTCCATCCCAAACCATTCACACACTCATATATGGTCTTTGAACTATGAAGATTAACATTTCAAATTTAGAAACATCATTATTTACCACTGTTCTCCCTCACACAGTGCAAGCATTGCCTTTCCTATACCTTAGGTATCAACAAGACTTCATGACTAGCAAAAATATATTTCAGGTGTTACTCTCAACAATGAGATATTAATCATGTTTTGGTCCATTGTTGCCTTTCTTCTAAAGATCTTTATCATTTTGTGATATTTAAGGATATCTGTTGCAAAAAAAAGAAATTGTGACAAACTAATCTTGAAAATTTCTCTCATCACACAAAAACATTCTGCCCTTTCCTTAATTAACACAATCCCTCAACAAGTAAGCTCAATATGTAGAAGAGTAGGGACGAATCGCTACTTTCGTCTTGAGGGCAAACATGGCAGTGTGGTTCTTGCTTGTGATTGGTTGATAGAAATGTAGACTTTATCTCCCCACATTTCTTTTAAAATTAAGAAATTTCTCTCAGTAAACATTGTTCCCTTCAGCATCTATCTGAAAGGTTTACACAATACACTTCCCATAACACAAATAATCATGCAAGTTGGGTAACATATGAGGCCAAACCCTTCACCAATGCAGTTCATATATAAAAGCATGTAAAAAATAAAATATAAACAAAACTGAAAGATTTTTGGAATAAAAAATTTTCAAACAGAAAATCATAAAAAATTAAAAAACTAACAGGCAGGAAGTCTTTCATGTCTAATCCGATAGGTTTGTTTCTGTCGGAGGGAATCAAGGTCTGTGGAGATTTAGGTGAAGGTGGAATGTGCTAAAATGGGACGGAAATGAAAAACAAGAAACGATTGGAAAAAGAGTTAATTTACAAAAACGCAGTATACACCATGGATTATAACGTCATGCAACATGTACGTTACATCACAAAAAAGCTTATGTAACACATTCGAGCGTGCAAAAGTGTTGCAGTTTTTTCTACATCATTAGATGCAGCATTTCCAGAGTTTTAGTTGATTCCGAGCTTTTACTAGGCATTGCAGAAAAATTATAAAAACGACAACTACCGCCATTAAATATAATACTGCATTAAGCAAGCTCCATCACCTTGAAAATAATGCATTTTGAGATATAGGTGACAAAAAATTAAAAAAATGGTAAGCTGGAGTGAAAGACAATAACAAATATTGTAGATGTTATGCATGACAACTGAATCAGGGTAACCAGGGCGACAGGAAAAGGTTACAAAATTTTCACCACCCCAGAAGCAGGCATGACAACAAGCTAAGCAAGCGGTACTTTAATGCAATAATAATTATTGAAATGAGATTCCCCTTTAAGAACCAAAATTTCATAAACAGGATTACCTAATTTTTATCAGATTATAAAACTGGTTCGTGAGAAGTATAATTAGTGAGAAAACAAAGCCAAGGCACCCCATGCTAACAGTCAAGACCTCCTGTGTGGAGCAAAGGTCAACTATGATGGAGTGACTTCAATATGACACTGCACACTATAAACAGACTATTGGGCTACATATAGATATGTCTGCTGGTCGTACGTGGGGCAACTTGGATTTTTTTGGTTACAGCTGTCATGGACAGTGGAAGGTACGACTGAATGTTTTCTTTTTAATGGTAAAATGAGGGCAGTCTTGCGGAATTACCTCAGTTATCATTGTAGATTGTCCCACAATTAACATTTTCTATCAGACTCTACACTTCCAGACAATTGTTACACTATTAGCCCCAGGGGCTACATGCAGGTTTTGAAACTTCCACACAGACTAGATATGTTGTGTGCATTTATGATTATATTTTGTCCAATGACAGTGATATTGCTCAAAGGAATGTAGGACTGTCGGTTCCTAATCAGGGTGTGTGTTCACACTGGTACCCCAACAGGCACTCAGGTACAACAACGGGAGGACCCCATATGAATTTGTTATCCTACGATTTCAATCTTTTACCTGGACATCATGTTGATGTGGCAGGGCAGCCTCGGGTTGGGGTGGTTTCACTGGTACTGATTCCTGAGGGGTGGAGGGTTCTTTCTTAGGCACGGGGGCTTCTTTAGGTCCGGCGGCTTTGTCCTCTAACGGGGCTGGGAATGGTGTGGAAGGTTTCTCTGGTGGTTGACCTGTAATGGCAAAAACAATCAAGAGAGGTGTTGCTCAACAAAACGCTGCATTTTCTTGTTCTACCAGTTTCATAAATAAGCAGTTTACAGAAAAAAATGAAATTGATGAAAAGTGAAAAATGCTGTAATACCTGTCAAGTTTGCCCTCTCAATAGAATCAGCCCTTTCACTTTCTACACATATACATACACACATATAAAATAAGCTGTCATTAGATAATGTGAAATAATACTTTAGAATCTTTAATAAACTTCTGGCCATTGTTCTTCACCTCCCAGCTGATTGGCAGTGACATTTTCACACTTGAAAGGAGAAATATTTCATTTTCCAAATGAAAAAAAAAAACAATTTTCCCAGACTTGGCATCTTCCCATACAACTCAAATATAGACAAGACTTATATGTCTCTCAATCAACTAATTTGGAGGGAACTATTTCCAGTCAAGTAATCACAACAAGGAGCAAGTAAATAATTAAGATCCAAAGATTAAAATGACACAATCTGCATTCCTTATTAAAGTTCTGTGAAGTGACTGCATACGTGGTCATTCATCATTTACATTTTAGATAGTGGGAACTAAATGATTAACAGAGCAGAATTGCATCTGTATGTTGCCAACTTCCTATCATCTAAAATTTCTTCCACAGATATATATAACAGTGCTACGGTCAAGTGGATAAGGGCGGTAACAAATGCAAGGCTGTGCTACCAAATACATTTGATTGGGCACCCTACCCCACCCCCTCCCTGCCACAAAGTGACTGTATAATAATCATAAATAATAATATTCCATATTTATATAGCACTTCATACCAGCAATAGGTCTCAAAGCGCTCTACAGACGTTATAATATTACCCCTGGTCAATGATAACCTGTCCCAGAGACAATCCCTCCAGTTAAATGCTGCGCCCAATGACAAGTTACCTCACAGGTACCCATTTAACCCCAGAGAGGAGAGACTATTGAGATAAAGCATCTTGCCCGAGGACACAATGTAATGAACTAGACAGGAATCAAATCAGCAATCCTTGGATCACGAGTCCGACGCCTTAGCCAATCGTCCACCACACTCTCACAAACCATTTATTTGATCTGTACTTAGAAGTGCCACTGTTGTAAACTCAACCGAAACTACAGCATAAATAGTGTTAAGGAAATACAAGTTATGTGACTCAGTGTACAGTAACTTATATCAATCACTAACTCACCTAATTTATGTTTAGGCTGAAATATTTCCTCGTATTTGACAGGATCTCTTATCTCCGCTGACGAGTTCAGGTCTTCCCTCTCGTCGTCTTCCGTCGGCGACTGCCTCTGGGGCTCTGACTTTACCTCCGGTCTGAAGAAAAATGACGTCTCAAAGTCACACAGGGGCGCAAAACAGATGAAATGTTCATTTGTTAACTTTACTTCAGGATAAGAATATATTTCATAAAAGAAGCCATCATTTAGGAAGAAAATAGCAAGAAAGATGAGACCGAGGTGAGCCCAAGATGTAAAGACATGAGGTCAAGGCATATTACGTTGTGTCTTGTGATGTAGTTGCATCACATACAGTAAGAAACATGCATAGTATGAACGCCACAAAGAACAGTAAAACATAAAACTGCGGATTTTACAACGATTCTGTCTGAAATAACTGAAAAGGCTTTACAAAGAAAGTTAGACAAAGTATCCATCTCTGTATTAGCCATCTGGTCACAAAAGTAAGAACGTTAGACAAAAAAAGAACTGTAAACTAAGTTTTAAAGTAAATTTCAAGAGTCAAATCACTATAAGAGGTTTGTGTTGTCTTTCCCACAGAGTTAGTACAGTGAAGTTACTAAAACCCCATAAAGTCAGTACAGTGCGTCGAGTCAGATGAATGACTGGATATGACTCGATACCAGCATACAATGAAGTTACTCGTTACAAACCCATAGAGTCAGTACAGTGCGTCGAGTCAGATGAATGACTTGATACGACTCGATACCAGCATACAATGAAGTTACTCGTTACAAACCCATAGAGTCAGTACAGTGCGTCGAGTCAGATGAATGACTTGATACGACTCGATACCAGCATACAATGAAGTTACTCGTTACAACTTACTTTGGCTTTGTTGACGTTGTATGAGGTCTCTCCCTTCTGAAGCTTTTCCTTGCTGACGTTGCTCTGGGAACTTCATTGAATCCCGGCTCTTCCTTGGTAGGACTCATGTACTGTACATTGTTTTCAGATGTATTTATTTTCTGGGAAATTGGTCAGGAGTAAAAAAGGGAATCAACATAGACTTACTTGATGAACGTTACAATGACATGCTGATGGTAGTCGATACAATTACTTATCAAAACAATTTGCTACAAAAGAATTAAATCACAAAATCGTTTTCCAGAAGGTGGCATCGCCCCTGTCAGATGTTCACTCCAACACTGTTTTCTTGTTAAGACAAATTCTTACAAGTTGGCACAATATTTTGTTTTCATAGTGAAGAATAATTTGCTAGCAACATTGATGGACAACCTCAGAACAAGATTTCAGCAGTTTAATTACCGTTTTTGCCATTGATCAGTTTTCCTGCATTTTTCATGACAACGACAGTAATAAATAGCGTAAGCATCTTTCATATAGAAAATAGGTCTATTTCTTGCATTTGTGAAACCCCTCAACATCCCCCCCCAAATTGTGAGACCCCTCAACATACCCCCCCCCAAAAAAAAATTAATAATGTCACAGTACCATACTGTAATGTCTTAACTGAACTTTCACTGGGTTTACAACATTTCTGACATTAAAATATTCCTTTTTTGTTATTGTCACAAGTTTGTTCGCTCCTCAGAAGTACTCTTGAAGCAGAGGTTTACCATTTCCTGTTTAATACTCTAAGCTTTTTAAGCATGATACCTGTCCCTGATTCCTGTTCTCAGCTGACTTGTACTTACGTTAATATCTACGACGTATATAGAGACGTTAGTCTGGTGGCAAGATGCTCCGATGAGTTGGGAGTTGGACACCACCATGTCCCCCACATTCCCCCACGACATTGGAAAAGCATCGAAGCACCTTACCGGTTCCCATCCAAAGACATGGAGATAGTCCGTGCTACCGCAGAAGAGGTTGTTGCCCTCGGGATGGAATGTTATCGATCTTGAAAGTATTAAATGGGAAAAAAAAAAAAAATTAATGGGAAAGTGAAGAAGACTGCTGAAATGAAATAATTTGATCCAGACTGGCTCATTTTCAAAATTTTGTTTCTTGGCAAATTGGAACAAGATTGAAAGACTGGCGTAGGAATATTTGTTTCTTTTTAGCTTGCTGTATACCATATATAATATTTGGAGCATCAGACATTGTAACAGGTTCTTCCAGGTGATGGAATAGATTATTGATAGTGAAGTATTAGATTTCTACATGTAATATCAGTCATAGTGGCACACAAAACACGAATGTACCAAAATTAAGTTATGGCAGATTTACACTGTCAAGATTACATAAACACAAGGGTTTTCACATCCCTCTGTTAGGGCCAAAGAGGAACATGGGGTGGAGCAAAGGGCCAAAGAGAACCAAGCATCTTGCTTTTACTTTAATTGAGTAAGATGCAAGCTGGGCCTGTAGTCCACCTGCATACTTCATTAGTGCAAGATTGTAGACAAATTGTTCTTGTGGATAAGATTGAAATGGTCCCAGGCTGGATGTGGCCCATGGGCCACCTATTGAGAAGCCTGATCTAGGTGTTAAGTAAACCTACCTGATGGGGCTTGCCCCCGGTGCTGTCGTACTGACCATGTTGAAAGTTTCCAGATCCCAAAACTTCACAGTCCTAAGAAAAAGAGAAGCAATACTACTTTTTCAAAGCTCCTGGTTTAGTTTTCTTAGTTTGTTTTAGTCTTAATTTCTTACTTTTCTCGGTTTCTAAGTTTTCTTATTTACTCTCCCTCTTTGCCGCAATTCAAAGAAAGGTTTTGAATGTTTTATCGACTTTTTTTGGAATTAAAGTAGCATATGATAACTAGTTAGCCAAACTTTTGCCACATGTAAGAATATGTATAAGTAACATAAAGCATTAAGCAGACTCAGATCATGGCTGGCAGGCTACAGTACGTCACATTTAGGCAGCTTGTTAGATAAATTGTTTAGTCATGTGTGTGTCAGTAGCTAATTGGTCAATGCTTACCTTGCTACCTGATACTACTGAGGATAATTAACATCCTTTGTTTTACCTCCTTCACTAGCTTTGCTTAATGGCAATTTACAAGGTCATTAACCATGTAAGATGATTACTGCGATACTGTGATTGACATTTAGGTGTAACCTTAGATCAGAGATGTGCAATTCATGCACCAAAGTCAAGGCAAAAATTGCCTCCTTAAATTTGTCTCTCATATGAGTTTAGTCTAATCAGTAACTAAAAGAGTACACATCTCCCTACAGTACTCAGTGACAAAATTTCAAACGAATTGGCCGAGAGGTCTGGAAGCAGAGCGGACAAAGCCATGTTGCCATCAAGCATTACAATACTTCAATACTACGTGAAAGTATTGAGATGGCAGGTGAAGAATGCTGATGCATTCTGGGAAGAGCTACTACGAGCTGAAGATGGGGTATATGTAAACCAATGTAAATCAGAGGGCAAAGCCATCCGAAAATGGTGAAGAAGTCGTGACTTACTTATCTTTGCTACCTGACGCCATAAGGAATTCTACAGGATGAAACTCTATTCCGGATATTGCTCCTTTGTGACTCTTGAATTCGTGAAGTAACTTTCCCATCGCCAAATCCCACAGCTGACAATGGAATTAGAACAAATGTAACATCAATAAATCAGATCTTATGAACTGTCTTGTCTGAAGCATTATACAATGATGGGACGCTGTGCAAATTTAACGAAACATTAGGACTCGGCACAGGGGGCCTGTCAATGAGAGGCCCTAGTATTCAAACTGGGTGTCGCCACCCTTTAAAAGATCACCAAACATTTCAGAAGTGAAAAATTGTCCACACTGTGGAAAAAAAGCAGGAAAAATTGCAGAATATAACCATTATATAACAAAGAAACCTTAATCATATAATTATTTCCGACAGGGAAAGAGAACACCTCCTCCCTGTGTAGTACTTATGCCCAGGCTATAATGTCAGCCACTGGAGGGTCTCCAAGATGGTGAGGGGGGGGGGGCAAAATTGGGGTCACCAAACAAAACAGTTAATATACCAGGAAACTAGAGGACTGACATATTTTACCACCTGTCGGAAATCTACCACTGTTACATAAGTAATTATTTATTGCGATCTCATCTAGTGAGACAGATATTACTACTCTCGTTCTGAAACTTAATCAAAACTCAAACAAATTTATGACTCTCATAAAATTATCATTTTGTTTATCAATTATTGACAAATCTGGCAATATGGCTTCATTTACCAAACAAATGACACAGTGACTCACTTGTTGCAGCTATTTGTATTGATACTGGCATCAAGTTGTTTAAGTACCTCTGTCCGTCTGCCTGTCTGTCTAAATGCATATCTATCTATCTGTCTGTCTGTCTGTCTGTCTATCTATCTTTCTATCATCTATCTATCTAACTATCTATCCAATCTACAATCTCTCTTTTCATCTAAGAAGTTAAAAAACCGAACAGCAAACAAACATGAGAATGATAAGAAATACCTTTATGACACAGTCGTCTCCACCTGTCAGTAACCAGCGTCCATCGGGACTGAACTGGATACACTCTACCGGCCCCGAGTGACCAGTGTAGGTGTAAATACAACCCTTTCTTCTTATATCCCAAAGCTAGAAAAGAAAGGGGAGAAAAATGAATTAAAAAAATCATAATTCAGTTTGACTCTCACTCCTAAATATTAAACTAGTTGCATATACTGCACCCATTTTTTGTTGTTGCTTTTTTCTTTGACATGTCTATGATTATTATTACTAGGAACTAATTCAGCAGAAGAAGTGTTCTATTCCTACCCTTAGATCCTCGAGCATGACACATACCTTGACTTTTGTATCTGATGAACTGGATGCAACAAAGTCGCCATACGGGTGGAAATCTAAACCCTTCACGTTGCTCTTGTGTCCTGTCAGTGTCCGCACAACTACAAGGAAACAGAGAGAATAACGAAATCTGGATACCTCGCATTCATGGCCTCATAATCATCATTAAAACTGGTTAATCCATGTAGCGTCCTGTTTACACTGGATTAAGATGGAACACAAAACTCCCAGTTCAACACGACACCAAGCTCAGAAACATATCTCTAATGCAAATGCAAT
>KN888821.1:0-18743 GCA_000934455.1 Apostichopus parvimensis | reverse complement strand
TTTAGGAAGTTTTAAGACATTGCGGACAGCTGACAAAGAAACAGGAAAGCTTGAGTACTTACGAAGCTTCCAGGAACGCTTGGTAGCCATCTTTTAACACCTGAGTTCCTTTCAACAATTTCAGAAAGAGATTGGTATATGGACTTCTTGTCTGTCAGGACCTTGTTTATCAAAACTGCTGAGGAGAAAGCATAGCAAATGGTGGTCATAAATAAAAAATATTGCTACACTTTAAATTTTCCAAAAACATCAAGTATTGAAGAGTTGCCAGACATGATGTTTTCATCATTTTTCAGTAGAAATCAAATCAGGGGCGAGGTGGTCACCAGGGTTACCCAGTGATCTGAGTTTTCATCACAGAACTCACAGTCTTGCACTTTGTTTGAGATTGTCCAAGCCACAACTAATTAAGTACATTAAAAGACAGTCCAGAAGTTTTCATATCTATTGCAAATATCCTAGTAAATGCAAATGACAATCATGAAATTGCAGGTTAAGAGGAAATTACCTCAACCCCCACCCCCCCCCCCCCCCAAATGTAAACAGTTCCAACATGGTTGTTATGGCAAGAATTCATGTGCATCCATCCATCTTTAAAACTAATCTTGGTGGACCACTATACCCATAGAACACTGTAAACATGCTTATTTACCAAACCTTAAATACCGTAGCTCTTTAAATAAGACTCCAAAGAAGATTTTGGCCATTTCAAATTCCTTGAACTGATTAAACGTTAAATTGTTTCGGTCCAGTCTTTATGCCGAAAATTGACTAATTCGCAGATTAGAAACAACATGAATTCACTCCCTGGAAAAGGTGAGTCAGCCTCTTAACCTTCCTGATCTCTTCCTGGTGTTTAGCACCGATAATTCTCTTCAATTTAGTTGGTTCAATTTCTCTCTAATGCTCTGCTATAAATCACAATACTATTTTAAAAACAGATATATGTCATTATGTGTATGCTTTGGTCAAGTGCTGTTGTGTATATTTTGGGTTATGATTATTATGAAAAAATTCTTAACTATTCTCACAATCTTGTTGGATGCTTTGTATTTCATTATTTGAATATTTTTATCGCATCTACTATCTAGTGTTAAAGACAGAATACACAGACAGATACTAAGCAGATAGTACTAGTCGAAATAATAGTGCTGGGCTAGGCTAACACTTAGTAATAGTACTACTAGCCTACAATCGTTAGGCTTGAATTTATAAAATTCCCGTATTGAGTAAGTACCACTATCATTTTCAAGAAATAGAATGACAACATTTTAGAGGTTGCCAGTCTGCAAAAGGGAGTTATATGGTCATCATACCTGGATCACTGTACGGGGTGCAAACTTCCCGAATTCATGGTAGTATATCTTAGTGTATCTTCGAATAATATTTGTATTGCAACTTAATTAAAGATCGTGGATTAAGCTTCTCGAGACCATGGTGACGTCCCTAACGGTGTCTTCATTCGCTTAAGTATACACCCAGCCTTTGAGCTCCCGCGGTATTACGGATCGTAAGAAACGTACTGCACTCAATATGACAGGCAGCGCATCGAAATCCTACAGGAAATAAAGGTCAAAGGTCGCCATATTATGTAATATAGTCGACTCAATAAATTACTTCCTGTTTACGATGTCGAGCGATCAGGCTTGGAAAGGGTCTGTGACTGTGACAGCTCTGTGAAATCTGACTCTTTCGATTTTCGGGTGACTTAAAACTCCCTGAATCCATTAGTAATTAGCAGTCTTGTCAGTATTAAGTTGGTATAGTTAGGTAAGGGTTACTCTGAATGCTTCTATAGAGATATAACCTAGGCTTGATTGATTTGCAATGTTCAACAACAACAGTCAAGCTATATACGGACAAAACACACCCAGGCTTAGGCTAGGCCTAGTGTAACTTAAACTCAGTTAGACCTCAGTCAGGCCTAATTCCGTTAGCCTAGGTGTTTAAGTTAACCAGGACCTAACACTTCAGCGCTAGTTATATAAGGCTATATAAAAACTGTTGCATAGCCTTTTGAGTTTTGTATCAAGTAGTCCTGAGTCGGGTACCATACCCAACATTCTGGTACCCGAATCAAAAACGCACAATGCCCGGACCCATTTTCTGAGGGGTGGGGGGAATGTATAACTGCTATGAGAGTCATGAGAGTGCATGATTTCAATAATTCCGTAGGTCTGCATTCTTGATTAATCAAGACACGCGAATACAGAAGATTTATTTCATGAAATAACTGTCTTAACTCTTGTTAAGTGTAGATAGTTGTTTTAATTACTTAATGTTTCAAGTTTAAGCCATTCTTAATAATTCTTTTTCGTGTGGATATAATCACTCACCCCCGAAAATGAAAATATAATACCAGTGAAAACTACTCAAATTGAAACCTTCAATTCTTAGCAACAGCAACAGTGTACGTAAAATACTACATTCCCTCTTCAAAACAGCACATACCTTCCAAAAAATTGCCGATTTCCAGCTAATTGACAAGGCTACGCAATTTTTTAATTTTTTTTTTATGCAAACCAATGGTTAGGCAAGATCTTCCCATTAACTTAGTGTGGTGTTAGGCTACCATGTGGTCGAAGATAGCAGCAATAATGAAAGTAGTCCATGCATATTTTAGTTCCAGCTAACTGCGTCACAATTTGAGCGAATAAACATGGTTTAGGCTATACTTCCCCATTGACTAAATGTGGTGTTAGGCTATTATGTGGTCAAAGATAGCAGCAATAACAAAAGTATTCAGTGAATATTTTAGTGCCAGCTAACTGCGACACAATTTGAGGGAATAAACAGATGGTTAGGCTACATTTTCATGTTGACTCTTTGTGATTTTAGGCTACCATAGTTGTCGGAGATTTGTGGGGATTTTACGCAACTAGCTAGCTCAGATGGTAGTATAGTTGTAGCTACTGTATACATTTGTGCACGCGGAAATATTGAAATTCTCAAAATGATTATAGACATGATAACAAAATAAAAACAATCGCAAGTGGCTTTTACTTATGGAATGGGATCATTTAGCGATGAATCTCTACACAGTCACAGCCATAATGTCTGTTTAATTCAAGTTGAGAGCTGGAAATTTATTACAGGAAATCCCGTCTTGGCAACTTTTGACATGCAGGATTTGAAATCAAATTGCAGGAATCGCGCAATCCTGTGGCTAATGCGAACTCTGGATTGTAGTGAAAGAAACAGTGGGAATTATTTTTTTGCAATGTTTTTCTCTTTATCACATGTGCATTATTATAATTTATTATACATCAAAACATGAAATTCAGTTGTTCTTAACAACAGGAGTATCGATTGAAATCGTACACTTTGGAGGTGTAATAAAAGGTTGCTTAGTGATATGCCATTTATGTGCTTTGTGTTTGGCTAGTTCCGCGATATTTTTTCAATACTCGGTCCAGAGTTTTGGGTATCCGTTATAACGGGTACCTGGTTCCAAGTTTTTGCTACCCGACTCAGGCATAGTATCGGCTCAATCTGACAATGCTAAGACTAGGCTGTCTGACATCGGAGATGGGGGACGGATTAGGTGGATGTAGGGGAGCAGTATCAATTTCAACACCAGTGAAAATAGATGCAGTTGTTTGCCCCAAATCTAAACGTTGTGTCATGCTTTTAACACCTCTAGGTTTTCCTCTCTCATTTATTTTATCAGAAGGTACCAAACATCAGCTCAGTATGCAGAGAAAGCTAAAAGATCCTCCAAAAGTGACTGGGCTTTCACCCAAAGAAGGAATACCTGGAACCAAAGTCACAATTCGAGGAGAAAATCTTGGGACTAGTTCGAAAGATCTTATTGGTGAGATTTTTACATTTGCAGAATCTCAATTAACTGACCGACAACTCAACCACAGAGTTCAGACATTTGTCCAGATCCTGCTTCATAGCACTTACAGTATTAATATCATGTTTCTATTATATCAAAGTTTTAAATATTTCATATTGTCAATACAAATGTTTACAAGCATGACTTGAAAGTAGCATTAGTAAAATTTCTCCTTCCCTCCCAAACTGCAACGAGGAGAGAAACAGAGGACAGTATTTCCAAACCTTTTGTTTTTTTTGTAATCTTTTAGATTGTTTGAAATGTTTATTAAATATGCTATGTTTCCATCTTGCTCCAAACTGGACTCGCTCCTTATGTTTAAATACTTCAAATTTCTGTCTTTGTTTCAGGTCTCACTATTTGTGGAGTTAACTGCTTATTGTTGGCTGAATGGATATCAGCCAAGAAGATATTTTGCACTACGACAAATTGCAAAGCGGATGGACCAGTGATTGTGACCACAAAGTCTGGAGGGGAAGGAACATGCACAGTTTCCTTTCGTGGGCTTCAAATTCTTCCAAGTAAGGAAAAGTTTTGGCAGATTTTTTCCCTTTCAAAGTATACCCAGTGGTAATTAATGTGACAGCTACGGAAAACAAGTCAATACTGTTTAAATAGAAACTGACACTGATGATATTGCTACTAAGTCAAAATCTGATTCCTTGAAAGTTGAATTATTAATGCAAGGTAAATATCTATGTTAAATCAAGGAATGGATCAAAATCACAGTGGGTAGTATGTGATGTCATCACGGCAAATATTCTTCCATAGCTTTCCTTTTCTTTCTTATCTCTTCGAATACTCTTTTTAAGCGTGCTACATTTGAAATGTTTACTGTGCTGCTTAAGTACTCTGATGTCATTGTGTTTATACCAAAATGCAATGAAATCCTCTTTGGATGAATAATTTGTGTCAATCAAGTATGTTCACTTCAATTGCTATGGTGATGTTGTTAGCTCTGTTGTGCATTTATAAAATTTCGTTTGTACTTAAAAATCTTTTTAATATTTATCTACTCATAAACCTTACTATCTTATTATTATTATTATTATTATTATTATCTTGCTGCAGATGCAGAAACGTAAGTATATAATGTCTGCAATAAGTTTGTCCCTGTAAATATTAACTTTCACATAGATTGAAAAAGATTGAAGAAGAAGAAGAAAAAAACTGCCAGGAGGTGACCATTATTTGACTTCTAGCTAATTTTAGGGGTCATACTGGTGACCTTTACTAATTGCCAACTGGGCTACTATCCCAATGTCCTCCTTGAATGTCACTTGGTCCATTCAGTCTACCATACAGAATCTTCACTCATATTTGTTTAGCAGTTTATATTATAGTATGTTAGGCTAGGTTAGGTTAGGTTACAATCATTTCAAAGTTTACTGCATTCATATACTATCCTCTCCTTATTTACTCTCTTTATTTTTATCTTATTTTATGAAGATGCCGTGAAGGAGTGTGCAATATGGATGGATGAGTCCTCTCTGTTTGGTCATCGCCTCAACAATAGAACCGGCCCTTCTTCTCCCATGGCGTCACAGAGAGAAGATGCCCTCGGCTTGAAAGTGGAGACAGCTGTGTAAGTCAGCTATTATTTTCAATGTTTTCAATATTAATATTTCATTTAAGTGAATGGCATTTCTACATGTATGCCTATCTTGTGGAGAATATGTTTCTTCTGGGAGTGCATGGCAAATCAAAGGAATTTCAATACTCAGTTTTATTCAATTGTATTTTCAATCAATCAACCAATCAGTCATGACAATCAAGCATTACAAAGAGATTAGGAGGTTCAAATATAATAGTGAGCCCAACAATACTGACAATAAATAATACATGAAATAGAAGTATAATTAGTATAGAATTTTGTATTTTCATTCAAACTTTGTATTTTCATTCAAACTTTGTAGTTAAATAACCTGTTGCATATCAAGACTAAGATTTCTACAAAATGTTATCCATTGAGCTTGCTCAGGTCTTAACAAGTTATTTTACACACAAACCCCTAAATGGCTTTCAACGACTTCTTCAGTTTAGCAAAACTGACCTTACACAAGTGTGACACTAGACATGCCCCTTATCCATTGTTATCCTTGACGAACAACTCTGGTTTATCAAGCTACAATAACTGTGCCATAAATATCTGGAATTCTCTCCCTGTCAGTCTTGAATAAATACGTAGGGTCTACCTCTCTTTTTAAGAAAAGGGTCATATTAAACACAATACCCTAAATTATCAGACATTTTGGCTGCAGAAAGATGTTAGGTATATATGCAGTTTATTAATATTTCAGTTATGTATGCTATAGTTATGTCTGTTAGTCTTCAAATTTCATTTTGTTATTGTTTGTTATGTGTGTGTTTAGAGGTACACACAATTCTTTTCTTTTTTTTCTCATCTTTTTTTTTTTCTCATCTTTTTCTTGTTTCCATTTCTTCCTTTTCTTTATCGGAAGGTTTCTACTGTGTTTAAGCCCAAAAGATTCCTAGAACACTTCCTTTTACAACAATGTTGTACTACTTTCCATGAATTAAGTATATGTTTGTATTGTAATGTTGTGGAGAAAAACAGTGATATGGGATGGGATGGGAGGAGATGGGACGGGACCGGACGAAGAAGGAGAGGCAAGCCCAACTATCATCATTGATTTATGAGATGCAATCTTCCATGATGTTTGCAGGATAATGTGTTTCTGGAACTATTCTGGTAATGATATTAACGCTCATTCAATATTTGGATCAAGTATGTTACATCCGTTTGTCTCTTTACCTTTAATTCTAGCCCTCTATCAGATGCAGAGTTGAAGAGCCTTTTTCCAGAAGGTATGTACTTTTTGGCAGAGATGTTTCATTTGCTATGTGACATGTTCCTAAAGCTGATTTTTGTAACATCAAACATTGGAAATGATATCGGTAGATTGGAAAGGGGGTGGGGGGGGGGAGTGAGGGAGGGACTTGTCAGACTGGAACTTTTGCCAAATCACAAAGGTAGTATAAACAGATCCATTGACTTTACTCTGCACAGTTTGCTGAAAACATTTTGTTATGCACTACAACATTTAAATATGCAGAGATGTATATATAAGGACTTGATGATGCATCCTCAGAAAAATTGGCCACTCCGCCTCAGGTATTAGTTGGCCGGTAGGAACAGATAACTTGGGAGGTCAGGAGCAGATAACCAGGGAGCTTGTTATCCACAGTTATCCGCTACTGTTCACTTTGAAGGTCTCCTCTGTTCTCATGGTACCTGCAGGGAATAAGTTAATGTTCAAAGTTTGTGTAGCATTTTTGAATGTTCTGAAGTTGGTCACATCTAAAATGCTATGGTCCCTGTGTACAAAAGATGCTATACATACTTCCTTGCAGTTGTATAACATGTTGCTCATTTTTGCAAAGCATTTTTGTATGCAATACCGGATAAATGATGCCCTGTACCTGGAATGGAATAAACAGTTATGAAAATTGATTTTGCAGTTGGTTGTTCAATAAATGAGTTGCTTACTAGGTCATTAAAATAAGTCATTTGTTTTGTCAATGAAGTGTGATCAACCAGCCATGTGAACCACAGCATTAAATGTACACGTTTCACTGCACGGTGAAATAAACTGTTTGAAGTTTCATGTAGACTGACTATGACAGACTAATCTTTTCCTTCTGTTTCTTGGATCTGTCACAGGAAGTAGCAATCTAGCTCTGAAGAACTTTGACCCCGGACGGTATCTGATTGAAAGTCACAGCAGCACAAGGTTAGGTTTCATCAATTTTATGTCGTCTTGTCCGTACTGCTTGTTTGACTTTTGGAGAAGCCTCGAAAGTGATGCTAATGAAAGCCCATAGAAGTACTTACAATTTAATGAATATTTTGCTTCTTTCACAAATCAAAAATATTCTACATATCATGATACAGAAAAAAGGAAGTTACATACTGGTGTAACTAGGTTCAATGATTCTTAACGTTTGAGGTCAAGTTCACAGGTTGAATCATGCATAAATATGTCTTACCACTCAAGTGAAATTAATTTGTAAAATAATTGTATCTTGCATACGATTCAGAATTTGAGAATTTGATGCAAATCAATATTTCAGACTACGTCGCTCCCATATTTTCCCAACAAGTGTGATAGAGACTGTTTTGATTATCACAAAGTATTTTTTCCAGATTTATTTAAAAATAGTTTTTGTTTTGTTTTGCTTTTTAAGGACTTTTTTGGACAATTAAAGGAAGAAACCATTCATAAGAAAGCATGCATGCATTCAAGTAGTAGCAAATGTTAATGTTTAATTTATTAACTTTCTTCGGGAGAGGTGGTGTCATCCGAGGAAGTTTCCGTCTCCTCAAAAGAATGAGGAATGGTCAGACTTTTCTTTTCATTACCTGCAAAACAAAAGTGTTAACGTATCCTTGAAGGGTTTCATATTAAAATTTTATTTATGTTTCAGTTTTGAAATTTCAAACTTTTTTATTTTTAATACCTTTTCAGTTTCTCTGAACTGAAGAAAGGGTTGAGTAATCTGAAGGAGCAGTCATCAAGCATCAAGACAGAAGGACCTCAAACATTTATCAAAGCAAACCTTAGCACCTTCATGAACTGCCAGGACATTCTAGCTAGTAAGCAGACCATGCTAATTTAGCATAAATTAGTGTATTGAGTTTGGTCAGTTGAGTTTTAGACATTACAGGATTCTGATAGATGGAAAATGGTAGCCCGGAGAGTTTGTTTCAAGCATTTATCACAAATTAGTAATTATTAGCTAATGATCAGGTATTAAATATTTAAAGTGTAGCCCCACCCCCATCCCTCTCCCCCAAGTAGTCGCTATATTTGAGGGATGGTGTTACTACTGGTAGTTTTTCTGACTGAAGTCCCTGCAGTATCTCTATTGGGCAAAACTTCACAGATTGGTTCGAATAACTCCTCTTTTTAATTTAGTGACTAGAGTATGATTGGTTACATAGAATCTCCCCTTCCCCCCTCCCCCCGCCCCCCATCCACTGCCTGCAATAATCTTGTGTTGTAGTATTATCTGGAATGCTATGTTCAATGCCAAAGCCCTGTAGTAATCCTTCTCTTCCAAAATAAATGCATGAGTTTGGTGCTTATATACATTGATGACAAAATCAGCCCTCATCCCAAATCTATATATGCAAACTAGGTATGTATGTCAGTCGTCAGTTGTGAAAGTATTTTGTGTTGTTCGACATCTTTGGCCAAATGGGTAATTCAGGCAAAAGTACATTGGCTGTCCTGTAGATAAAAACAATCTGTGAGGACAAACTATTGGTTCAAAGTGCTTTTCATTTGACATCTTATTGACCTGTTTGGACCATTATTCAGGTATCCATAAAGGTTTGGAAAAGCATGAAAACATCGTCCATAAGGATGACGAGATGGCAGAAACGGTTCCAGCGGAGGATGTCCAAACAAACCCCTTTGCCGATGACATGGAGGACGGGGGGAACATGGAGGAAGAAATTGCAGAAGAAGATCAAGAACAGTCAGAGGAAGAAAAGCTCCCTACTCTCCAACATCTCGAAGAGACACTTCTCAGTAAGTTTGATGAAAACGGGCAGACACAGCCGGTAACCCCTTGAAATGAGGGTCTGGGCATGAGATGGGGTCGGACCAGTGTCATGTAGAAAATATTCATCGAAAATTGGTAGCAAGAAGACGATGTTAAATGAAAGTAACCAAAAATGACTGGCTAAGTTGATGAATTTGGTGAATTAGGAAAGTAAAGTCCTGCCCTCCTCTTTGTGTTTGGACTTGATCTTTGTTTGTTCTGCAAATCTAGCTTTCTACTGGAAAAGTAACTGAATATTCACTGTGCAAAAAGCCAAGAAAGTATTAGGCTCCTAAGTGAGAAGCATATGTTTTTCTTCTTCATTTAAAGCTGCTTTCTTGAATTTGGTTTGGCAATTCTCGCAAACCGACCGAGTATTACTCAAGATATCAGTTACATTTGATCACACTAAAGTGCTAACCTACAGTTTTCAACCAAATCAAGGTTCAAGAGAAGTTAAATGAAAGAACTTGTTTCAGTCCTGAACATTTTGACGTCCAGACACTTGTGAGTCATAGTATGCATTTTAAACTCAGCTTTACGCAACATTAAAACATAAACATGTGGAACCATTAATCCACTATTTGAAATGAATTACATTGATATGAGATTTTAGTATGAAACAAAATCATTTTCTTTTCTCTTTTTAATCAAAACCAACTGAAGAAGTTGTCCTTAAAAAGGTTGGATTTTCAAGTAAAAGGAAGGGTGTTTTGAGCCAAACGTAGGTCTTAATATTGGTTACATCAACCACACAATGGTAAAACACAACTTCATATATTGCATCGTTATTTTTCACTTAATTTTTCAGAGAGTAACGAAAATGCAAAAACCATATTCGAGACTGTCTTGCATCGCAAGGACAGAGCCGACTCCACAAGAAATGCCCTCAATGTATTAAACAGATTCAAGTTTCTGTTTCACTTGCCTATAACTATGGAGAGAAATATTAAAAGGGTAAGTACCACTTTGTGACTATGTATGTTGTTGAGGTTGTCAAGCTCATTATTTTGGAAATTTTAATCTGAGGACTTGATTGTGGTATTAGAGTAACCCACCTCTTCTCCTTCCTCCTCCTCTCCCCTTCTCCCGCCCCCCACCCCCCTCCTCCACCCCCATTCTTTCAAGTTACTTGAATAGACTATAGTTACTAGTTTGTTAAACAAAAATTTGAGAAAGACTCTTACTCTTCAAACTAAAACTTAATATTTAGCCTTTGCCCTACCACACTAGTCAAAGCAGAAGAACCAAGCCTAACCCACTTTGGTTATCTATACGAATTGTGGCTAAAAGTGGTGTTGTTCATATGTGCTGCTGTAATGCCTGTTTTCACTTAATGTTATTTTGTTTTGATGAGGGTATAGTACCATTTTCGTTTATTTCTCTTTATTAAGGGAGATTATGAAGTTGTCATCAATGACTTTGAGCGTGCTACGCAGCTGTTTTCTGCAAGTCAGGTGCCAGCTTTCATCAAAGGTATGTTCTTACTACGAATACAGATTGAATAGTCTTTGATTTTGGAGAACTCCATGCTTACCCTTCCTTTTTCATTGGACGAACAGTCCATCCTCTATCAGCTTCTGTAATAGCTGGACTCAGGACTTGGAACATGGATATATATATATATCCAGTTTCTTGACTGGGATTGTTAACTACCTGTAGTGTAAGAGGCCATCAAACAAAACAGAAGTTGTAATAAGGTAATAAATATAAGGTGGCCATCCATGTTTCAATCAAACTTTTGTGTGCTGATGTTAATTAAATGTTTCTTTTAACTGCTACTCTTTCCGGTGACACAATTTCCATTTTCTTTTTTTTTCTCTTTTTCTTCAAATAGTTTACAAAGATGTCGAGGACAGAGTAGTGAAGTTTCGCGACCAACTCACCCGAAAATTGATGCAACTGCCCAAGTCATTGGACGATCAAAAGAGACTTATTAGGTAGATGAAATCATTTTTATTACGTTTTCATCGGAGAAGCCTAGAATATTAAAACTCTCAGAATCTCTCTTTAATATTGATTTTGGACAAGAAGAAACACTTGCCAGTGATTGTAATTACTTATGATACTAGTTACTTGTAACAAAATGAGAACAGAGATTAAAAATTATGAGAAAGTCTGTTGCTGTTATCTCCCCTCCCCCCACTTAACCTACAACTTCCCCTTCCCTGTCCCCCATCCTCATCATAACAGAGGAACCTTGACAATTGGCCTAGTTTTTTGAAATGAAGAATAAAAGGGTTTCTTCATGGCATAAAAGACACGGCAAATGTTCAAAAACATGGAACCATCAAACCATTACAATTTTGACCCGTCCCACTCCCCCCCCCCCCCCCCCCTTCCCCCCCCCCCCCCCCCCCCCCCCCCCTCTCAGCTTTGAATTTGTGTGCCACTGGTAGTGACTGTCTTTGCAACTCGAGCGAATGTGGTGAGTAGTCAAATGGTCATGACAGGCGATCAACTACTTTATAATGAAAGTAATGTCGTTGCTGCTGCTCCCACAGATACCTGATAGAACTAGACGCCGTCGGAGATCCGGCCTGGGACTGCATCATCAATCAGCAAAAATGGATCATCAACTTACTGAACTCGTGCAAGGCAGAACATATCGTGTTAGGTAAGAACCAATCGGATCAGTGGAAAATAATTATTAGTATTTTGAGAGGAATGTACCCAATTCACCTGATTTAATGTTCAGTTATATTGTGGGCGGATTGGTACATAGAATCACACTAGTGTGACACAACCGTTACATTTAGTATTGGGAAACTTGTTTTCATTCCAATATAAAAAGACAATAATTTCATATTCTATTAGTGATAGGAATTATGTTAATGAAGTTATGAGACCTTTATCCAGTAATCTCTATCGGGTAATATCTGGTACACTTATCACAAGATCTTCACGTAACAACATCAGAGTATTATAATTTGAAATCATTTAGCATAGCCAGTCGATCTCTCAGATCTACTCTAGCACATAGGTCGTTACTTAACAGTTATCATATGATATTATGATATTTTGATATGATTACGTCAGTAACAGCTGATACTGAATGTTGTTTGCCCATCAAAACTGTCCAGAAAGGTCCAGTATGGTCCCCCTCACCCCCCCCCCTTCTCTCTTCGCAGATTCGCTGCGTAAAGGTAAATCCTTAATGGCAAAACTGCAATTTTTCCTTTTCCTGTTTGCACAAATTGGTGTAGGTCAGAGTTCATTTAAGGTCACAAGAGGTCAAAACGTGAAATCATTGTAAACATATCTCCAGATGGAAAACTATATTGGCTCTCATATTTTGCATGTAGCTTGCCAATAATTAGTACAATAACCCTATTATTTGGGTGGAGGTCAAAAGTCATTTGGGGTCAGCAGAGGGCAAAATGTGAAAATCTCAAAAATGCTGTATCTCCAGAACCTGAACAACAATGTAGCTCATATATATATGGTAAATATAGTACATAACATACCAGAATAAAGCATACCATTTGAAAGTTTGTTCTGCATATACTGTCAAGGCAAGTAACCACTGGGAGGGGTCTTCACTCTGGTTGTTACTTTCATGTTTCAAATTTGCAAGAAATGGCTTTAGTTCAGTTTAAAAAGTTAACTGATGTTGAGGTATAACTGTTGTTGATTATAAATTTATCTCACTTTGATGTAATAACATTATATTACAGTATCATTACACACTTTTCTGTTGCCCATTTGATGCAGTGAAACAAGTTATTATATGCAGTGGCATCACCAAAGTCAGGGAGAGGAAGGATGGGGTAGAGTTCTCCCCCCCCCTCAAATGGTTGGTGCCACACCGAATGAAATTTATCATGTCCAAAAAAACACATAGGTTGACTTCTACTGACTATAATTTGCTTATATATCTCCAAACGTTCTGGAAACGATGAAAACCACAAAGTTTCAGGAGGGGCTCTATGAATGACCCCTGGACCCTGCACCAACATGGCTTCCCACTCCATACTCCCCCCCCCCCGCCCCACGTCCACATGTCTGGTGACGCCACTGGTCATATGCAACCTCTACACCACTGATGCAGTTCAAGAGTTTTTAAATTTTTGATGACAGTTTTTCAAAGCACTTTTGTTGTTTCTTTGCACTTGTGTATCTTGTAAAAAATAATCTGTTCATATTTTCTACATTTATCGTTGTTTCGGAGGGATGTTCTGTTGGCAGAATAGTGTGACACTCATGTGGAAGACTGTAAATCCCTCTACTTGAAAAACTCCCATCTCTATCACTTGCTTCTAGAACCGAGAACAACCATTTCATACATACGGTATCCCAGTTCAGGGCCAAATTTTAACATTAAAACAAATCAGTAAATAGGACTGTAATCCGTTGAAGAAGACTTCCCTCTGATCATTACCCAGGCAAACATTTGACTTAATTATGCTTTTCAAGATCATTTCAATAACCATGTCTAGAAAAAGCATTATGATATTGAAATGGGAAGCAGAAGGGAATAGGTTAATTCTTCCATATAGAGTGACACATTTTCTGCCTCTGGACAACTGCTTCAAAAGCAGCTGGTTGCATGTCAGGACTTTACTTTCCTGTCACACGATTACGGTAGCACGAATGAATCAAATAGCTTAACATTGGGATAAGGTCACTTCTTATTACAATTGTCAAGGCTTGGTCTACAGGTTGATCTACAACATATTTTAGGCAGATTCCACAATGGTATATATCACTTTTCTTATATAACAAGCGGGCAGTGTTATCATCATATTAAAACTGTTAAAACTTAATGACCAGATACATTTTATCTAGAGAGAAGAATTCTTTACATATTCCATGGACTAATTAGTTGTGTGAAAGTTTTGTATACATTAGCAGCTTTGAAGGCTGTGAGATTTCTCTCTCTCAAGAAAAAGAAAAATACTACAGTTCCTGTGTACAAAAACTGCTATACATGTTTGCACTGTTATATAGCAATTAGCCCATCTTACACATCATCTTACATACCAAAATAAACGATTCGCTGATATCGTTTCTGCAGAACGTTGCTCTAGTTTTATGCTTGAGTCGATCTTGTGTAAGTCGGAAGGGCTGATTACGTGACGGTAGATACAAAAAGCAACCAGCTGTTTTTATAAATGTGTATTCTCTTTGTTTTCTTATCCACTTCTTATCTCTGCAACCTTTTTTTAATTTTTTGCTCAGCCATCACTTTTACAGGCCATATGTCGTAGACTCATTAGCATCACGTATCATTACAGATAAGAGTAACATAGAACAGGATCAGCATATGCTGAAGGTCAAAGGTCACCACAGACGACAGTACTCTGGTTTGTATCCGCATTCTTCATCTCACGTAGCTAACCACATCGCTGCAGCTATGAAATGTATATATATATATATATGTCGACTGCACATTGCATGGGGTACAATACTTATGATAAATCTTATAGCTGCCTAAGTATTTTTAAGCCATTTGACACCACCCTCCTCCCCCCTCCCCAAAAAAAGAGAAGCGTAAGTGGAGCTTAATTGTTTCTTTTCCAGAACATGCAACACTGAGAATGTAAAGAGAATCTCTCGGTACTGTTGTGTGTTGCATGGGTTACATGTTCAAATTGATAAACCTCATTTGCCAAGATAAATAATTGCTTAAAGCTAATCTGTAGATTTGAAGGTCATGAATATGCAAATGTAAAGGGGAGGCTGCCAGTTCTTCCTTCATGTGCTGAGAAATTGACATAATGATTTTTTTTATTTTTTTCATTTGCAAAGTATGTTTGTGCAAATCATGTCATAAAGGGGCTACATCCATACCTGTTATTGCTTTCTATTAAAAAAGATGGAATGCTACTACAAGTTGAGAATATTATGCAGTTTAAAAAAAAAAAAAACGTGTTGTGTTGTGATTGCAAAGGTATGGTTCAAGTTATGAGATTGGATCAGTGATGAAATGGAATCAAAATAGAAAAGGCCAAAACAAAAAAGACAGAAGTAAAGAAGAATAAGAAAAGACTGTGTGGGCCAATTTTTTTTAAACTGGGGGCTGTTTTTTTATTTATTTTTAAAACTTATAAATCAAACTGTGCATCTCTCAATGAAATAAGCCTCCTCACGAATCCTTGTGTCAACGATCGAAAAGTTGTTTTCATAAAAACTGAGGACAATAAGTTTATTCTATTTCATTAGTTTTTTTTTTTTTTTTACATTTTGCTGAACTGCTTTTAGAAATCATCGAAATTATTGGCATATGAATCTGATTTTAGAGTGACCTTCATATACCCTTATAGATGATAATATTCACTAGCCATTCATATCATATATGTGTTATGACAATTTCGGATGAGGGAAGGTAATTTTTGTGACCCAAAAAAAATGTCATGCTCTGATTACATCTGACATGAAACTCCTAGCCTCATATTAGTTCATGGTAACCCTTAAGAGGTAATACACGGTGAGAAACGCTATCCCGTTTTTTGTTATCATTCATGACAGGACTTTGCTTACAGTTAATTCATTGTTTCCGTTGCTTGCCAAATTTTCCCGGAGACACGCAAGCAGTTTCTTTTCTTTTTCCTTGTTTTTAAAGTTTACTTGTTATATCTTTGCTATACATTTTTTAAATCTAATAAGCTTTCTGGCGAGGTAAATAAAAACAAAATTATATTATTTTCAGACTGACCTTGATAAAAGCATGAACCTATAGTCTTTATCTCATGCAGATAAATAGTTCAATTTTTCTTTGGTTTGCTTCTTTGACTATATCATTTCTGTATTCTGCCAGCAAAATATGCACAGCTCTTAAAGAAGTCCAAAATTACTCCTTGAGTAGCACCCCTCATGATGCTTTCTCTTCTAGAAGATTCAAGAATTTCGATTAATTATCCTTTGAACGGTCAATCACAAAAAAAAAAATGGTTTTATCAGATATATTGTCTCGGTTACCTACTGGGTAGAGAAAACAAGAGTGAATATCTGGCAGCTAGCACAATCCATCCTTGCATTTCTTTATTTTAATTTATTCATTTTTTTTATGCAAAATTCTGTATCCTATTCTTTATGATTTTGTTCTTTTTGTTATCATGAGGCTGCTTCACCAAGCACTAACAAGTATTTTGTTTTTTCCACGAACATGCCTGCACCATCAGGATCAGGGATCCAGATTAAAGTCTCGACGACTGATACGCCCAGCGGTAAGGCTAACATTGTAAGGTGATAGCTGGTAAATATGCTAGAATGGTCACCTCCTCACCATGTAGTCTGTATGGACACCCTGGTGTAAATATGGTAATTGCTGAAGTAAGATGTATCATATAGCTTTTTGAGTTGTCCCCTCAATTGCTAATAGGAATTTAGGAGTGGGCTTGCTTACACTTCCAGTATTAGGTATCCTGATAACAGTCCCAACAAATTACACCAATCTTAAAGGGAGTGAAGACTCGCGCACAAAGAAACATCTGATGCCGGTTATCTGACCTAGTTTCGAATGAGGTGTGTTAGACACCACCATCGATCCCAGAAAATACACACACAGCTTGCTACCGTCGGTAATTAGACACTAGTGTACAGTCAATACATGCAGCTACGGTCAATACCCACAACACAGTGTTCATAGCAGCGATGGACATCTCAGGTCCAGATAAAAGATAACAAGGTATCACGTTTCATACTGTCTGCATTTTGTAGCGACAAGAAGAAAACTTCACTTGCAAGCAACGGAAAGTTAACTTTTTTCAGAGGGCAGCATGCGGTTTGAGGCGAGTCTTCAATGCCTTTAAGTTTAACACTAGGTGCAATAATTATGTGCTGAAATGGTCACTGAACTTCTGTGTTAATGTCTTTTCTCAAGGTCCTAGTAGTAATAAATAGTAAAATAAAAAGTTAAATTAAGCCTATGCATGCTGACTAACATGTGTTTTTTTGGGAGGAATGTATTAGATATTTAGATCTATAACAAAATGATCCCCATCTCTCAAACATGAATCAGCTTCTCTCAGTATGTGAAAATATTTGGAAAAGAATTGTTTTGACAATTATTACTCAACGAAAAAGTACTCAACTAAACTTGACTGTCATGTTGTAAAGCGGATTGTAGATTTGAAAACTGTAAACCACACGATGAAATTCCTGCCTTCTTTACTTGTATCCATTGTTGAGATTTGAGTGTCCCAAATGTCATTCATTTCAAACCCTGTGACCTTTGTTTACGTTAAAAGGTTTTTTTTTTTTACCGAGCAAAGTCACTGGGATCAAGGTGAGAACTTACTCAACATGTTATTGTAATATCGATCTTGGATTAATTCAGGATTCCCCTTTAAAAGATGACGTACTCCTCAACTAAATGAGATACACATAGTTTGCTCAGATCTTTAGGTTCACTAACGACAGTGAAATGTTCAAACAAAATGATGTCCTTTAGGTCATGATATAACTGAAAACCAAACTTGGTTATTTACAGGTGAGGGCAAGTACAATCCTCCTCAGAACGTCGCATTTCTCGAGGAGCTAGTGGAACTCATCGAGCTGAGCTTCCCTGATCTCTGCAAACTGGGACAGTCGTATTTTAATGCATCCATCGTATCCGAGGTTCGTCCTTTTGTTACAAATGTCATCCTTTTTTTTCCCTCAAGTTATTTCATTACATTTTTTTTTCATTTTTTTTGTACAAAGACAATTTCTACTTGCCTTAAAGCATTTTGCAGTCAGTTCTTTGTTCATTCTTTCTTCAGAGGAGCGGACTCATTCGTTATGAATCTATTTCTCGTGTCTTTGCGCTACGTTGTAGCATAACTGATCTCAACCCCACTTTACCCCCCAGTCATGCTCTTCTCCTTTTCCTGAATAATTAAATATTCTGAGATTTCTACATTTTATAATTTTATTCCAACCTTTTGTACCTTTCAACAGGCCGGTGGAAAAGGAATGAAGATTGACAAATCGAAAGAGAAAGTATTCAGAGTAAGTTGACCTTTTTCTTTTCTACAGGAATCTGTTTACTGGATGGAGAGGGCGGTTAAATTACTCCAAAGACAAGATTGGCACGGACAGCTATGGTTCATGATCTTATTATATCATAATCAGCCAGTAACAAAACTAAACAATGTTATATGAAGTAACAACAATTATGCATCAATAAAGGGATGTATGATAATAACCCACACATACAGCTAAGACAAATGCTCTGCAAACTCTGCGATTTAAAATCATGTATAATAGACTTAATCCGTGCATCTCAAACCATGCATCATGACCCCCCCTCCCCTTCCCCCCACCCAAAAAAAAGTCACCCAAGCTATAAGGAAGAGTCAATGACCAAAATGTTTCAGATGAAATCTGACCATAACCTCCTCCCTGT
>KN888820.1:8130-18307 GCA_000934455.1 Apostichopus parvimensis | reverse complement strand
TACTACTACTACTACTACTACCAGATATGTGTCAAACCAAGCCGTGTCAGTATTCCTTAATTCCGTTCATTCTTTCATGCCATATTGCTCTATAGGCCTTACATCCATTGTTGTTTATTGTGTATTATACATTCTAGAACGCAACACATGGCGTTATTCGTTTCTACACCGACCTGGTCCCTATGAGGGTTACAGCTTACCGGGCCACCACTCTAACCCAAGAAAGGTAATGAAGAGGACTTACTTTCTGTTTGTTGATAGCTTGACGCATTGCAATGCGTCGTCGGGCCACATATGGCCATCTTTGCAAAAACGGGCTTTGACTCTTACGCCAAGTAAAAAAACGCTCCCCTTAGTCAAACATATTATGACTTTTGCAAATTGTAACAACATTTGTGATGTTATCTTCTTATGAAGCTACACACGGATCGGTCCGCCCGCAGGCTCACTAACTCCCCAACCGCGCAACACCATCTCCTTATTTGTGATTATGTGTATTTCAGTGTTTACTCGCTTTACATCCAGATTTAGTACCACAACTACTTAATATATACTATATGTACTCCTTAATATAAATTGGAACGCTTGAATCTCTGATATATATATATTGTCTTATAACGGGGAGTTTAGTAAATGTCGGCCAACGGTTCTATCCAGTATGGATACAAAAGAGATACAATATGTCAGGACAAGTACAATAAATAATTAAAACAGTGTAATGGATTATATATTAATTAATTACCTTTATTGAATCTAAATTTACAAAAAGATTTAATTTCACTTTCGTAGGAGATGTTTAATAACCTTGAAGAATATCATTACTATATAGAAAGGTATATCATTTTCTTTTTATCTATCCGACTTTCTCTATAGACGTGACTTCCGTTTGGCTCGCGGCGCTGCTGTAAATTCTACTGAACCAGCCATTCAACCAGTATTTTATAAAGCCTTCCCGCCAACCAATCCGGTAAGTGAAATCGGTCACATTGACAAAAATTATAACATTTTCACTAAAGTTAAGAATTGATGACTGATAAAAAGGATAAATGCCACGTGAACTGTCCACAAGAGAGCCTCCTGACTGTAGACTTCGTCACAATTTTGTGTCTTGACATCCTTTTCTTGTCTATTTCCAACTTTAGTCCAAGGGTGTATACATCGCAGAAGTCATTAAACCAGCTCTAGGATGGACTTGTTTCTTCGTTGTGGTAAGTCTTATTCCGTGCATAATTTACAGGGGAGCAATCCAGTTACGTAAATAACAATGTTGAGTAATATTATTATGTATTGATTGTCTGGCGGAATTACAATTTTGTACCCAATGCAATTGCCACTGGACATATGGCACATAATTGGAAATAAATCTGAACAGTTGCCTGCATTGATAAATTTATTCGCAAATTCCCGCACTCCGTAGTCTGAATTTCTTGGGCAAATTTACAATAGTATTCGCTTAACCATCATGTCATAAGAAAGGATAATTTCTACCTTTTACTCCTTGCAGGCGGAGTATCCTGGACCAAGGGGAACAACTGTCGCGTTTTCTAGCGAAGCCAACATCGTGCCCGATTACTTCCCATTCCCTCAGTGTAAGGGAGATGAATGCATCGGAACTTTAGTCTAGAGAGATGTGTACAGTCCTCATATAAAAATACCAAATAACACATTGCCAATGTATCTATATCAAATGATTTCCAGTTGTAGTATAAATTAGATCTAGGGCATATCAGCCTTTGTGACTGAACCAATATGGCTTTAATAGTGTATTCAAACTAGAAACAAATGGCTTGCATCTACTTAAGTAAAACTCTATTCCAAAGGTACAATAAAATGCAGAAAATATATAATGCCAAAGCCAAGAATACTGGTCTGACGTGAATCAAAATCAGCTACACAGGTCACTGGCCCGACACGGGGAGGGGGAGGGGGTGGGGAGGGCCAATAATGGCATAGCATTGTCCAGTGAAGCCGCTATAGGCGTCAATCTCAGAGCCATTATATGAGTATAACACGGATGTAAATGTAGTTTGGATGAACATGGTATGCCAAAGTCACTAAAAATAGTATTTAGAGTTTCATATTTATTATAATTGCTGTGTAATTATTTTTAATGAATGCATAGATTTATACCAATTCATGATTGGCGAGATTTCTTATACTGATGTGTATTATTTCTAGCTAGAGAGCTATAGTTGACCAAACTGGAAGAAAAGAGAGAAAAACTGGTTAAAATTAAAGGACTTCATTTCAGAGATGGTCACATGGATTTGCAGTGAAGAATGAACATTTACTTTGACACTTCATTCGCCAATTGCTCAGTACGTGCGTAATACCATCTTCTGTAAGACTTACCTGTGTAGGATATATCACTTTCACCATGACGTTACAAAAAACAGCTATTGTTTTCAATGTAATTAATGTCATCAAAGACCTGCATGTAAGCAGATCGGTTGCAAATCATCTACTTGAAAAGGGCATGTCAAAATAAATCGCTTTAGTTGTAGAAAGTCTTATACGACAACTTGAAACGAAGTGCAATGAAATCTTTTTTTTTTAAACGGGTAAAATAGTTTTGTTTAATTGTTATTTACAGTCACTGTGTTATAATATTATATAGCCCTAATATTATAAACTGAAATAATTATGTTTTGAGTGCATCTGATAGATAGAGTATCATATTTATATAAATATACAGTTTGTTTGTCCAATTAAGTTTCTTCTTCCATATTTTATTGTTACGATATTAAAAATTTCATAAAGTATGATTTGAATGTTAACGTGACATAATATTAAACTTGTCTGACACTGGTCCGGACGAAATTAATTTTAACAGGTCGGAGTTTGCCATTCTACATGTTTGTAGCTGTTATTGTTGCTGTTTATGCATGGCGGTGGGTTTTTCAGGTTCCGGCCCCTATGGCCTCGAGGCCAGGGCTTCGCCCCTCTCCCCCCCCCCCCCCCCCCCCCCCCCCCCCCCCCCCCACCCCCCGTTGAACCGCTGTTCACGATTGCAAAACTCACTGGTTGCATTATGAAGAAATATTACTTTTACTGACACCAGGAAAATATAATTAATTTGATGGTGACATACAAGGCAAACTAAATAAGAAATAATTTTCTCAGACAATACCATGGGAAACAACATGGATCATATTCAACAGTGGGACTGGTTTTACTAAGTTACATGTTCTTCTAAATTTCAAGAATTAGAAACATTTTAAACAATGGATTTACCACACTATGGTCATTCGAATGAGAAAAGACATGTAGGCCTATATAAAGACATCCTCTTCGGTTAGGTGGTAAAGGTTATAATGTATTACGTTTCGTGTATTACGGTTCAATTGACTGCTGCCCTATACCGATTCCCTGTCCCACCTCTCCTTCGTCTACGCTATTTGCCGGTAACTAGCTGAGAAACCAGAAGGAACTGAAGACCTACCAAGACCGAGACTTCCAGGAAGATATTCTTACTCCAGACATTTTCCAAGTTATCGAAGCCAGTTTCACTCAATAAATAATTAACAATTTATGCTAATATCCATGAATCATATTCGAATAATCTCGTCCAGTCCGATTGGACTACGATGTTGAGTCTTGAACTGAGTCCCTTGGCGTCGAACCAGTTTGTCATGCTCATAGCAATAGTACAGAGACGACTCCATTACCTCGACTAATTACAGTCAGGCAAATTCTTGGCAATCAATCGACTGAAGTGTCTCTTTCAGGTACAACTATATTCGACCACTAACCGCACCCCCCCCCCCAATCACCTAGTTAGGTCACTGATATTGACTGAGGGGAATGCAGCTAAATTTCACAATGCGTAGTTACGAGTTGGAGGCAAAAGAAAAGAAATAGACACCAAAGTTTACATGTCT
Organism: Apostichopus parvimensis; assembly: GCA_000934455.1. Lineage (NCBI taxonomy): Eukaryota > Metazoa > Echinodermata > Holothuroidea > Aspidochirotida > Stichopodidae > Apostichopus > Apostichopus parvimensis. The sequence goes on along the minus strand of KN888820.1, from coordinate 14,426 downwards.
GTTGTATTTATAAAGACAGGAGACTGAAATGAACAACTTAGTAACCATAGAATAATATTTCAGTTTAATGTAAGGTGTAGTACACCTTCAATAAATATAAAATATCATAACCTGCTACACAGTGCATGCTTCCACCTATACACAGTGTAACACTAGGCTTCATTTTACCATGATCAAAGTTCGTTAGGCATCCAGGCGATCGTCAGCTTTTGCGACAAAGAAAAACTTCAGTGATCTACACACTCTGTTCAATTAACGATGGGAATCTATTGTAGCAATTATCGTTTGAAGAAACTCTATTCTGTGACAATTTCACTAATACACTTTAATATATATTTGAAGAAACGAAAATCAGTTTTGGCATATCTGCAAACTGACATTGGAGAGGATGGTCAGTACTGACATCTAGAAATACTTTTGTCAAAAGAATCCATGTTGAACAATTTTGGATTGTTCTTCTTCTTAACAAATTGTCATAGTGATACTTTTCAAGAAATATCACACGAGACAGAACCTGGGCACCAAAACCAAAAGACTGACCACACCCCAGTCACCTTGCATCGAGACTGTGACAGTGTGCTCATCGTCAGCTGTCATAGTGATTTGAAGTATTTCAGAACACCTGTAGAAAGATGACTAGAACCTCAGTTTCCCGTCATTTGAGTACAATAAAGACGTATATGTATTAACAATTTGGTCTGACCAGAGTAGCAGACAACATATCGACTTTGCCCATATTGCGTATTCAAGATATTTAACAGATCTTACATAAATAACTTGAAATCAAAATAGACATGATAGAAACCACTCCGAGTTTGGTTCGATTATGTCTGAATAGTCACCCTAGTGAAATTTTAGAGAAAAGAACTAATTCAAATGTATCCTTTTCCAACATGACAAGACACTTAACGTGGATGTAGAATGGAATGTATAAAACACAACCCATTGTACAGTTTGAAACATTTAGCACCCTTTCCCAAATCCACCTAACCCCAACCTCTCCCCCATCTTGGCCCACCCAACCCCCAAACTGTTATATGCTACACTATAACTGACAATAGCACCTCTGCATCATCAAAATGTTGAAAAAGTTCAATCGGAGGGATTAAATTCTATTAGCAAAGACTCTCCTCATCAGCAACATCATCAAATAGTTTGTAATTTGTGATAAAAGCTACTCGCTACATTCATCAAATGGGAATGTAGAACTGAAGTTACATACAAAATTAGTGAAGACCCTAAATCAAAGGATACAAGAAATACCACACGGTTTGCTTTTTTCAATGTCAGAGAAGAAGAAAAAAAATTGACATATTAACACTTTTTAACACAATTACCATCTCTTACGTAACTCTGGCAGCTCAACTAAAGTTTACGTTATTGTAAGGCGCCTAGGATGACAAATCAGTACAGTTTCTTTTGAAAGAGTCTTTCCATCGAAGTACTTGCGAAAGTGACATTACGAGGTTACTTGTACAGGAAACACTCCCTCATTGGTCAGCTTTGAGTGTAGCATTTTTTAAATAACTCCTGAGTGTCCAACACAAAATCTTTAGTTTTAAATGAGGTATTTAAATAGAATGTCCTCATCTAGCGAGTGGATTGACTTCTAATAAAAATCTTTACCACATCTGTAAACTAAATGCACTTTTGAAAACAAAGAGGAGGAAACTTAAGAACTGTTGTTCAGACATCTGTTCCCATTGCAGATAAATACCCTGTCAAGATTATAGAATCTCTTTAATATACCTGAATGGAATGAATATTAAAAATGATATCTATAGAAAGATGCAACATTTTCTGGTTAATACAATATTTGTAAAACAATATATTTTCCAAGTACATGCTTGAATCCTTTTCACGACCAAATACATTACTTCAAAGAGAAGATGTAAACTTTCCTCACTAATAAACTTTTATGCCATATTCTGCATGTGCTTTTCAGCCAAGGCGTACAAAGCCTTTTCGCTTATTCTTTCATGTTATTTGGAACCAGTTAAAAACTTTCCAAAGTGTAAACTGGAGCTAGTACTTTGTCCCAACTAAAACATCAGGTCTCATAGACTCAATTGAAGTACAAAACGACTGAAATTTGATCCTATCTTAATCATAAATTTTCCAAAAAGAAATTTATGAAGATATTTTGCTTACAAAGTTTCAGTACTTTCAGTGACCCATTGTTTGTTTAATGTGATCAGAAGATTGAACAACATACAGAAGTACAACCCCCCACCGTCCACCAGAACAGTAGCTTATGGATAACTGTCTTATGTCACCAAACAAATCTGTAAAAACTCCCAATTTACATATTGCTGAAAATCCAAAATTAAACTAATATAATACCACAAAATAATGACAGAGTATATCAGGAAGAATGTAACCATTGGTGCAGTTTTGACAGAAATTTCTGAAATTCAAGGCAGTTGGCACCGAATGTGAAAAGAATTACTAAAATAATGGTAGGAAAGTATTGTTTATGTTACTGTAAAACATGAACGAAAGTGACTCCAGGTTCTTGAGTAGTTAACAATTCATTTCCTAACCATTACATAATTCTTTTCTTTAGAACTGTTACAACATAAAAAAGTTGCGAACTGAAATCAAATTAAGAGATTTCATAAAATAAAACAAACATTTGTCTACTTCAACTTCTTAGGTCTTAAGATCAACAGGGTTAACAGCAATGGGAAATTTCAACTTGGAAAGTAAACAAACTTTGCATTTGCATAATTCAACACCTTTTTTGGCAAAATACTCCAAGGGTGCAAAAATGAGCTTCCTCTGTATTCTAAATGAGGATGAAAAGTTTAACAGTTTGGCCCCATTTTATTTTGGTTTTTAAGTCATCAAATGCTTTCTCTGACCCTTGTTCAGATAATGCAATTCCTACAATGATCAGTTTGTAACAAGCACATCTCTGATTGCAGAATTCATTGAGTAAATATCACACATTTTGCCAAGATATTGTTTAAGTGACACTGCAAATCTGGTACTTAACAGTTCCAACCAAATGTATTACCCCTATAACTAATTCCTCCATCTTCAATGCAGAAATGAACTTTGCAAAGCAATAGTAAATAATTTCTGAAAATATGGACAATCTCAAATGATATCAGCAGAAGTATTACTCTAAGCCTATCAGTCAAAATGAAGAAGAAACAAACATTAGTGTTATGAAGCTATTTAAAGATTCCCTTCTAGCACAAAACCAAAAAAACATCCTTAGGCCTTGGTCCCACTCATAGGATTTGAAATGCAGTGTCTAATCCATCAACATCATAACTGGAGAATTTTTTTTCAGGAAATGTCACATCAAAATCTTGTACGTCTGTCAAAAGTAGTGCTGTCATACCCCAGAAACAATAATTCACAAACCAATGCTCAAGACAATTAAGAGATTGGATTGGGTTACAATCTCTCAGAACTTTATGAGAATGTATGATATTGACACCTTGGTCTAACTGTTTGAATGTTTTTGCAATACACCACTTAATTCACATAGAGAAAAACAATGCTATCACCACTGCAAATTTCCTCCTTTTTTTTTAACAATTTAATGAATTTCCACCAACATTTAAAAATTCATAGAAATATTATTGAATTCAATTTTCAGATAATTCTTTAAAAAGAACACTTCCGTAAACATCATTCCCTTCAGCTGCATTGGTTGCCTCAAATTAACTTTTAGTAATTTTCAACGACAAATTTCCATGATCCGATCACAATAGCTTTCCAATGTGGAAAATATGCAACAATTTAAGCAATGAAAACTTACTTTATGAAATAACAACAGAATACATAAAAAAGGAAGATTACAAGAAAATAGAAAATAATTCCATATATATTTATTTGAATGGGAAAAGTTCTAAGAAAAGATATTGACAACTAGGGCTCAAAAAGGAGCACGGTGTTGGTCAAAATTTTTGACACATTGTCTCTTAGTTACTTAACAAAACTAGAAGTTGGTTACACCATAATAAGAACATGGCACACATTACACAAAGACAAAGTTTTAAAAGCAGAACCATTACTCTTTTTTTTCAAAAGCTTTATCCCCATTTGACTTTTAAATACATCTAGGATCAAGTTTGGATGTATCCTTTTCTTCAGGATTTGCCGGCCGCTTTTTCTGCCTGTTCGATGGCCGATTTGGCTTTTTCCATTACCAACATCACATGGTCGCAGAATTCTCGCACGGCTCCTCGACCGCCTGGTTGTCTACAGACAAAGTTTGCGATGGTACGGATGTCATGGTGAGCATCCCCTGGGGCGCCCCCTATTCCTGCGAGCTTGATGCATCCCATATCGGGTAGGTCGTTTCCTGATATAGCAAAACAGTGAAAGTGAATAAGTCGAATGCATCCATATGAAAAAGAACACAGATCTCTATTGTGGAAGTCAGAACAGAAAAGAAAAAAAAAAAAGAAGGAAAAAAAAATCGAATCAAGCTGATGTGGTCCTTAGGGTTGGCATGACTACCAAAACTTTGGCAATTTTTGTAAAAAGCTTTCAAAGATTTTTATGGGCAATGCAAATAACATCAGAGTGAACTGTTAGGTTTATGTTACATGACGTAATTTCATTAAATAGATATTCATGAGAAAATAATATTTGTGACTGATGAAGGAGAAACATGATCTAAAAGCATCCTGGTGAAATTTGCATCACTGCATTCTCGAGACACTGATAAAGTCAAATTGTCAAAAGTGTTAACCATCCGTGAACTTGAAGCAAACAGTCTGTGATGTCATAGTTGAACACTGGTACCAAAATGTTTTGTATTACTTTTAATTTTCACATCATTGTTTTTAACCTTGGATTGGATCCCAGTTTACCTGATGGGATGTTGACGTTGACGATATACAAATGATGGTGATGCATTCATTCTGAGATCCATCCAAGTTTTAAAGTAGAAAATTTTAATTTAATTTTGAAGAAAAATACAAATTTGTCAGCGTGCTTTTAAAACCATCAAATCAGTTGCTTCTGCTGCAAAACATATCAGCTTCAATTATCTTGAAAATTGTACATATTGGAATTGAATGCAAATTTCACCAGGTTGCTGAGCATATGTCCTTCTTTCATCTGTCCAAATGTAAATTTTTCCCCTGGACCATCCTTAAATAAGTAGCAGAATTTGTTTAAGAGTCTTACTCTGAAGATGCACTTGCATGGATTACTTGTATCTTTGACATACCAATATAGGCCACTTGAGTCCATTCCAACTGTTTTTCTTTCCTCCAAGATTCCAGCTGTGAGACTTTGTCATTGCAGCCCATTACTATATCAGCACCAAGCCTTTTTGCAAGGCTATCTAGGATACTGCTCTGCCCATCTGTAAAGAAAAACAGCCAAAAGTGAGGCAAAAAATGGCTTCTTCATAAATATAAACTGACGATGGTTTAAACATTATACTCCTTCTACAGTTTGTCCAGGTTAAGAACCCTCACAAATTAATGGTATCTCACAAAAGCTTCTGGAATTCACCATTTTTGTTTCTGTAACTCATTCTGCAGCATTTTAGGTGGGCTTCAAATAATCCTTTTCTTTTCCTTTCTTCCAAACTTGATTTTCGTTTTATCCAAAATTTTGACACGCTAGAAAATTGTTTACAGATTCATTAAGAATCAAGGTACAGTCTACAGTAGTTGTCAGAAACATGCCATAGCTCTGAAAAATCTTGCAAATCAAATTGAACAGACACAATAATATGATGGACTCACTCGATTGAAAATGAGGATGTTGAAATATGGTGAAAAGTGGAAATTTTTGAGTCTCTTGAAAGACCAACAAAACAAAATAAAGCTGAAAAATGTCAGCTCCATTATATAATGGTGTGTAATGTTGAATAGCTGCCTCTCTCTCTCTTTCTCTCTGCCGCAATTGTTCTTGATGAACGATCGCATACAATGCGACTCATTTTAATGTAATCTCTTGTTAAAGGTGAAATTTTGATGATTTTAATTTTATCAAAGGCATAGACATAGTCTTTTGATTTGTTTATGTGGTGCAGATTCAAAATCATACAAGACTACACATGTCACACACACAGCTGGTCCTACTTCACTACTTACATCATACAAGCCTACACACACACACAGCCCACACAGCTAGTCCTACTTCCCTACTTACATCATACAAGCCTACACACACGCAGCCCACACAGCTGGTCCTACTTCACTACTTAAATCATACAAGCCTACACAGCCCACACAGCTGGTCCTACTTCCCTACTTAAATCATACAAGCCTACACACACACACAGCCCACACAGCTAGTCCTACTTCCCTACTTAC
>KN888819.1:39972-53693 GCA_000934455.1 Apostichopus parvimensis | reverse complement strand
CATTGTGGTAGGCTTGTGTAGCACAAGGTCTTGAGAGTGCATGTCTTTTCTCTCCATGACTACATAAGCTCTAAGCTACAAATTCATAATGAAGCCAAAAATATACTGCCAAAGCAAAGAACAAATTTGAGATTGAAATTGAAATGCACCCAAAAATGTGACGTCTGCTGCAAGGCCAAAGATTTTAGGGTAATGTTTGTGCCCTGTTTAACCATGGAAACCATCCATGTGGCAAGCACAAAATGTTCTACCAATTTGCATTTTAAAGAACTATTTGCCTCATTTATCTGAATTGGAATATATTGCTCTTTGTAGTATGTGAACAGCTTGAAACTACATGATAAAAAATTCTTCACTTGGTGTATGTACCAATTTGCATCTCTTTGGAATTATGGGACGTGAAAAAGGGCAAACTTATTTAGTTTGAGCAACAGCATGGTAAAACAGCAGCAACAACTTTAGTTTAGATAACAACAAACTTAGTTCAGACAACGAAATAAGTTTGTTCTTTTCGTGTTCCATATGGAATATCCCAGATTAGCTTTTATGTTCTCACAAAGACACTCTTCTGAATTAACCTCAATTAGATATTGAATAGCCTCCAGCAAGCGACAGGCAGAGTTCAATTTATTGTCATGGTAACAGGTTTTACCCATAAGTGTGTCTCTTAGATAAATTGCTTTTATCTGCACTTTTGTCTTTAAGCTGTTGTTACAATGAAGATGAAGTGTTTTTGAATATCTTCTTGAAATTCCAATGAAAATGTATGCTTCTCTATAATGTAAATACTGAACAGTATTATGAAAACGGAATCAATAACAAAACTGTACATAATATATCTACCTATCGGGAGGTTAACTTTAATGAAGTGTTTAAACAAAAAGCTGTATAGGGGAAAAACCTGGCTAAAATTGCATCTTGAGCCAACTTCATAATCATCTTTAGATTACACTTTTTTATGTCCTTCAGTGTAACAGTCCAGTAGTATGAGTTAGAACAGCTTATACTGTATATATCAGTACAGATATTTATGCATGGCCATGAATATAGGTGTGCAGTTAGTACGTACCTGTATTTCAAGTATCCTTACTCATGCAAGCAGGTTAATAGTGCATGTAAATCTAATAGTCACACAATCATATATACTGTACACTTGTAGTTAAAAATGGTTTGTTGGTTTGACATGACATTAATAACGGAAGAGTTCTTTAAAGGGACCGTGAATGCAACATACATTCATAGAAAATAGGTAAATTGTTTGGGAATAATTTGAGGGAGGAAGATACGAAACTAATGATAAAATGTCTCAATTAATTTCTTCAATTTGAGTTATGAACCCCCTTGATCACAAATTGACAAATATTCTTTTTTGTTTTTTTTTCTCATCCTCTGAGTATCTTTCGTAACAAAACAGAGCAATACTGTTTCAGGCACTAATTCAATATAGTACTTGCATTAAAGCTTTACTCACTTTAAATGAGAATGATACGGTTTTGTTTATCCGGCTTCATTGTACAACACATTAAGAGCATTCTGTCTACAGGTACAAGGGTTCAATGTTCACAAGGCAGTATTGTTGACTTTGATAACAACAAATTTCTCGGAGTAGGACTTAAATTCCAAGAAATTGGCTCTCCTTTAGTTGGCATAAAATAAGGTTTTCAAAAACGTTAGAAACAATAGTTACAACATATATGTTTTAGTTAAAAGATACGTCGTGAGAACCGATTCAAAACCATTCACAGTCTTGCACATTTTAACATGTTCTGGAAGTGAGTTCCACAAGTAAGGAGCATTAAATGAGAACGTTCATGAGCCATAAGTCTGTGTTTTAAACTTAGGCATGGACAACACCTGCAATGAATTAGAATTGCTGCTGAGCGATCGTGTTGACATCGGCGGAAGTTGAAACAAATAAGAGAGATGCTTGGGCCCGTGTTATGTAGACATTTGAACGTAATCAGAAGTAGTTTGAAGTTCATACGTTTGCAAATCAGGAGCCAGTGAAGCTTAATCATAGCCGGGGTAATGTGCTCATATTTACGAGTTTTCCTAACAATACGCTTTGCAGCCTGTCAAGTTTACAACATGGTTATCCATATAATATACTATCAGAATAATTGATACTGGTGTCACCAACGGAGACGAGAGGAAGGGTATGTGTATGACCTAAACAGAGACGATATGTGCATCACTCCCGGTTTACCATCATAGAGCTTTAATTACAAAAATCCAGCTTCTTATGTCTGACAGACTGTTGTGCAGACGTAATAAGTCAGATGAGTAATTGCCATCAAAGCTTATACTGGCTGTCGTCTGCATATTAACACATATGTCTTACATATGTAAGACATATGGTGTCGGCTGAAGACATCACCAAGCCGCCCCATGTATATACTAAACAACGTCAGAGCCAACACAGAACCCTGTGGTACACCCCACTCTAATGCATATATGTATCGGAGATGTCTTCACCTAATAGTTGTCATGGAAACAAGAACACACTTGTTGCATGTCTACATGTGTGTTAATTCCAATCAAATGTATGGAGCAAGAGTGGGAAAGCAATCAATGAATTGTTTGGATTGAGTAATGTAACAGTTGTTTGATTTTAGAACCAACAAGTTTTCTTTGTAGGGAATCTATCTGTTTGCAATACAGTCTCTTTAGCTATCATGTTAGCTTAGTTCTAGCTGTTACTAATTACATACGTCTCAGCTGTCAGAGTTGGTGTACTGATCTTAGGCATAAATTAATTACCAACATCCATTTCTGAGGCCATTCCCAATCAAATGGTCAAAGTCTGCTATTCATTGCACAAAGTTGACATCATTCTGCAAAACTGTTATCCTGTGAGCTTTTACATTTTTCAAGTTGCATGGTAAAATTAGGGTGTTTTAGCTGTCTTCTATGAAAAGAAGGGCAGAACTGAGGGGCAGTTCTCACAAACAACACTTTACTCATGCCCCTTCATGAGTAGCATATCAGGAAATATACATGATATATTGAAGATACAAATTGGATAAAGTGTGAAAGTTACTGTTTGATGCAGCTTCTGTGATCCAGTTAATGCATTAATATTTGTTTTGGTTGTAAATGTAGAGAGCAGAAGATAATAATGTTTAAATTCTGATGTTCTTCTTGTAACTGTTATGAATGATTTGCAGTTGATACATATTACACGCATATCAGCTGATGAGTAGTAGTCCTTCCATGTTACAGGGTAGGGGGGAGGGGTGATGCATGTACAAGGTTGCACATCCCACAGGTCAGAAACAAACAATTACATCTTGTCTCAAATTGAAAATATTATAATTATAATGTTATCAGTTGTTATTAATATATCCTGATATCTCATGTGGGTCATGATTATTATTATTTTTTAGGAATCTGTTGACCATTTTGCCTTCCTGACTTCCGGTACACCAGATCTATCCTTGATTATGAAGTTGGATTATGAGAGCAAGCAGAGCTGGGAAGTACTGGTGGAGGCCAGGGTAAGTTCAATTTGGTGTTAATGCAGCACCCCATACTTTCACTGATTGTATCAGTGTACAGTTATAGTAGGAGGTTTGTCATCTGCCTGTAGGTATAAATCATAGCTGGAGCAGTTTGAGGTGTGAGAGTTGCATATTCATGCTCACTCCAGGATTGTATCAGTCTACCATTATAGTTGGATGCTTTCATCAGCCTGTAGGTATAAATCATAGCTGGAGCAGTTTGAGTTGTGAGAGTGGCATATTCATGCTCACTCCAGCGATGATTGTATCAGTCTACAGTTATAGTTGGAGGTTTGTCATCAGCCTGTAGGTATAAATCATAGCTGGAGCAGTTTGAGGTGTGAGAGTTGCATATTCATGCTCACTCCAGGATTGTATCAGTCTACAGTTATATTTGGAGGTTTGTCATCAGCCTGTAGGTATAAATCATAGCTGGAGCAGTTTGAGGTGTGAGAGTGGCATATTCATGCTCACTCCAGGATCGTATCAGTCTACAGTTATATTTGGAGGTTTGTCATCAGCCTGTAGGTATGAATCATAGCCGGAGCAGTTTGAGGTGTGAGAGTGGCATATTCATGCTCACTCCAGGAGTGTATCAGTCTACAGTTATATTTGGATGTTTGTCATCAGCCTGTAGGTATAAATCATAGCTGGAGCAGTTTGAGGTGTGAGAGTGGCATATTCATGCTCACTCCAGGATTATTAACCTGTACACACTTGACTATATACAGCCTTAATAGTCAAGGCTATTAAATTCTTTATTTAGTTTAGATGGTGTATGGTGTGTGTACGGTTGTTTTACTTCTCCAAGTGGAATCTTAAAGTGAAGAATTTGGACACATCTTCCAATTTTTTTTTTGCAAACTTCTGTATGGCCACTCTAAATGTGTTCTCTGCATCATGGTTAAAATATCATATTCCCTGTCCATTCCAATAAAGAATGTTTATGTAATCTTTTTTGCAGGATAATCCTCAAGGTAGCAGCCCTAACAGGAACACCACAACGATAACAGTGACGGTGTTGGATGATAATGACTTTGGCCCGTTCTTTCTCCCTTGTATGTTTGATGAAAGTAGTGTTGGATGCATCAACTTCAACTATATCTCTAATATAACAGAGAAAATGGTAGGTACTCACATCCCAAGTTAAATTGGACAGACGATTTCCTCTGTGTTCTAGCTGTATGATGTGTTCAAAATCTATGGTACTAGACTAATACATGTAAGCTAAAACTGTCAGGGAACAACATCATGATGAGAGGGTATGATTACGAGAATAGGGAACTAAATATTCCAGATGCTTATAAATTCATTCCATGAAAAAATGAGTAATTTAATAAAAGGTGAAAATTTCTACTTTCAATGCAGGTGCTCGATGGGCCCTTGGTCTTTGGGCCGGGTCCTATTCGTGCCATGGATGGTGATGAGAATGTTACCGTATCGGAACAAATTTTTTTCAATTTCACAGAAGGTAGGAATAATGCTTTCCTTTATTTTAACTAAACAGAGGGCCATTAAATGATTTGGTTGTTGTTGTTGGGAGAAACGAGAATTAAATAGTTTTTTGGCTGTACGAACCGGTGATGGTCATTAAGATTGAGCTATTTAACTGTTAATAATCTGGTTTAAAGTCAATAGTGGTATTCAGTAGTCTCTGACAAGCCTTAACCTCTGCTATTTGTCATTTTGGATGTATATGTGTAAATTAATATTTATATTTCATCATGATTTGAGCAGTTTCTAATAACAGTTGTTTTGGAGTGATAGATTAACAGAACTAAAAAAAACATCGTTTTTAGAGGGACAGCTAAATGGTTTTGTTGCATGTCTTCGATTATAAGTTACCAATATGTGATACAAATTTAAATTTAAATCACTATTTAAGATGTTATGAAACTGCGCAGTGGGTCTGTCCTAATAATCCATTACTTTCTCAGTCTTATTTCTTTGTCTGTTATGTCTTTGAAGGTGAACCAGCAAATTATGCAGAATATTTTGTGATTGACAGTATCAGTGGAAATGTTTCTCAGTTGAAGCCAGTCCGGCATTCAGAGATTCCAGAATTCAGAATAACTCTTCAGGTAAGAACATGAGCCACAGAAGAGAAGGAACTAGTCACACTTACCAAATATCTTGATTCCCTTCCCATCCAAAATGCGTCATAAACATTTTATGTCGCCATACGTACAGTGTTTTCATAATAACAGCTGAATAGTTTCAGAAATGTTTGCTGTTTATTTTCTACGTAGGTTTGATTATGCACTAAACAGTAACTACACAGTAAACAGGATGTATAAAGAAGACTTATTAAGCTGTGTGATGTAAGAATAACATATCAGATAACTAGACAACATAAAACCATTATATTTTAACCTGTGTGTGTCATTGATGTCACTGCATAGTTGTGAATCATTTCTGCATGATCATGTCCCCTAACCTGTGTGTATCATTGATGTGACTACATAGTTGTGAATCACTTCTGCATGATCATGTCCCCTAACCTGTGTGTGTGTCATTGATGTCACTGCATAGTTGTGAATCATTTCTACATGATCATGTCCCCTAACCTGTGTGTGTCATTGATGTCACTGCATAGTTGTGAATCATTTCTGAATGATCAAGTCCTCTAACCTGTGTGTGTCATTGATGTCACTACATAGTTGTGAATCATTTCTGCATGATAATGTCCCCTAACCTGTGTGTATCATTGATGTCACTGTATAGTTGTGAATCACTTCTACATGATCATGTCCTCTAACCTGTGTGTGTCATTGATGTGACTGTATAGTTGAGAATCATTTCTGCATGATAATGTCCTCTAACCTGTGTGTATCATTGATGTCACTGCATAGTTGTGAATCATTTCTGATCACGTCCTCTGTCTTACAGGCCACTGAGGGTATTTCTCCGAATGCTCTATATTCAACAATCGATGTGATCATATCAGTGAAAGAGATCAACAACTTTGTGCCTGAGTTTGCCAGTACAGTATACTCTGGGTTCATCCAGGAAGGAGCTGATATTGGATCACCTGTGTGGGACTCTCCAAGCATGAATGCTGCCCTCATGTTGCAGGCTACTGATCCTGATCTTGAAGCGGTACCTATTTTATAAACTTAACTTCAACTATGTGAGAGTGACTTATTACGTCTGAACTTGGCATCTTAAGAGATGTGATCCAGGTAGAAGGATTTACAAACAGCAGATCAGCAAATCAGCAAATCACATTATCATAAAATTATAAATATTATAAAAAATAAAGGAATACCAAAATTAGTATACAATTTAATCAATCAAAGAAGACCAAGATAAAATGGAAGGAAGGCAGTTGGATTTATTGAATTCATACATGTCAATGCTGTGAATTACTAGGAGAAGTATTGAATTCATACATGTCAATGCTGTGAATTACTAGGAGAAATATTGAATTCATACATGTCAATGCTGTGAACTAGGAGAAGGAACATACTTAATTTTATATTTAGATGCATCTCTAATTAATTTGTAAAAGAGCTTGCTTAAATTATGATATGAGGCACCTGATTATGCTGTAACCTACATGATAGCATACCTCATTAGTTTAACAAGTTGTATTTACTGTTCACTGGAATGCTGGCTCAGACCCAATTTTACATATCACAGCCAAATAGAATTACAGCTGTCATATCTGTTCCATGAGGCAAATCTTTCCTCAGAACTGATGCTATTAACATTACAGACTAGTATTCATCCATGGGTGTGTGAATTGCCATGAAGGTGTATCACCCCTTACCCTCGATTGATATTTGATGCCAATTTATCTCAGTCAATGAGTAATTCACACTGTTCACCAGAACTAATTGCAGGGCAGAATTTGCTATTCAGTATAACCTGGTTCCCTTGTGTTGTTGAGCAACTGCTTGACCTCAGTGACCATTGAGCTGTACACATACTGTAGTTAGTTAAACATATAGTGCATACATACATTACTTTATTATAGACTCATTGCAGCCCTCCACTGAATTGGACGGATAAAATATCAAACAGCTAGGCTTTATGAATTACTGTCTTGATAAAGAGCTTGCTTACATCTTTTATTCTTTCACATTATTGGCCCTCTTCACATGAATCCAGTTTGACCAAAGTAGGCCATGTTTGTTATAGAAAATGTGTGTAGTAAATAAAAGAAAAAAGGTAGATGCTATAATTAAACACTAAATCGAACAATGAACCACTGCTCGGTTATGTTAATTGGGAACCGCAGTTTTTAGGGGAAAACTGCAGTTGCTATTACCGATTTTGGCATCGGAAAATATGTGTAATGTTTAAATCGTCAGTAGTTACTGTAGGTATGCTGTCACAAGTATTCTTAAGTGTCCTATAACTTTGATGTACTTTTATCTCTAGGATGAAGTCTTTCGAGTGTCCTACATGCTGAATGACCCGAGTGGGACATTTATTCTGGCCGCAGATACTCAGTCTAAAACAGAAATTGTGGTCAATCGAATGATTGATAGAGAGATGGTTGAGAGGTATGAGTTAAAGGTAAGTTAAAATACCTTTTGTTTTTAAAATTACATGGTTGTTATTCCTTAGACTGAGAATTAAGGTTTGATTATCCATTCCACTTCAGTAATTTGAGAGTTGCTCGGAGACGTACAGTATAAAGCTAGTATGTAGACATGATGGACTTTAATACTCTTTTGTTGTTCTGGTAGGGTGTTTGTTCTGGTAGGGTGTAGTTGTGCCAAACTTACAGCAAATATCACACCATGCAGTGGCGGAGCGTCCATACAGTCAGAGGGGGCGGATGCCCCCCCCCCCTGACGGAATCAAATGGACTGCTGGCGCCCTTTTCAGCTTTTTACCACGTTTTACTTATTCGCGATTATTGACTTTTTTATTGCACTCTCAAATACCTATTGGCATTTGTCACATTTTGTTGGTGTAATTTTGTGACAAAATGGCGATGACACCTATTTATTCTTCGTTTATCTGCAAATTAGCAAGGCCCGGAAAGGGTCATTTCCGGCGATCTAGGGAGTATCTTTACTCAAAAAATTTCTGTATGCTCTGCGCCACCTGTGGTGGCGCTCCGTTTAGATAGTGTCAAAAGCGCCCCTACAGACCATTCTCGCTCCCCCCCCCAGACCAATTCTCCTAGCTCCGCCACTGACACCATGTATGGAATTTGTTTGAGAGCAGCTGTTACTGGATGCAAATATGAACTTAAAATACTTGAGATAGAGTTGCCAGTTACAAGAGATATTATATTCTAACCTACCAAGTAATTCATGATAATAGCATGAGAGTGGGCTAACTAACCTCTGTTCCTTGGCATTATTTTTACAATTAAGAAGATGATACAATTGTGGAAGTACCATGTTTTATTGGAGATGCAACAGACAATGTATAGTTTCTTTAAATGTGGTAGATGGCTTTAAACTACTTGAGCTGTACGAGCTGCATTTAGTCTTGTATTCTACCAGTCACCATTCATTCATGTGGGATGCATATGTTTACGTATAGTCTGGAACTGATAATTCTGTCACTTATGATCATATTTCCTTAGTCCATAACTGACCTCTTTGGTTCTGCAATAATTGGCACTTACAGCACATTTTCCCTCCTTTTAAGGAATCAATGAATACTTTTAACACTATCTGGTTATCCAACTGTTGTCCAAGTTTTATGATGAATTCTGTGTTGGTTCCAAATTAAGTCATCTAGAGCTCTTCTTGTTTACAGAATTTTCCAAGAAATTTATTTAAATCTGTTAACACAACAACCTCTTTTTCATTACAAAGATGGTTGCCATGGAATCATCCACCAGTGCTCAATTTGTAAGTGAACCAGTGACTGTGAACATCACAGTTTTGGATATGAATGACAATGCTCCATATTTCATACAAAATAAATATTCAGTAGGACGAAACCAGTACGGCACAACAATAAGGCAAAACTTGAAGGCTGGTACTGTCATCATGGAAGTAAGTATTATTTTTATGTTCTTCAAATTCTTAGGGGGGGTACTCCTACAAAAGAATTTCTAATCATAATAAGGGGGATATGATAAATGATAGTTAAACAGATTATTTGGACTAATGTAGTATTGATATTCTGCTGGTCATGTCTTGGAGGTTTATTACAGTGGCCAACAGGAATAATTGGTGGATTACTGAAAATGTTAGATTCTAGAGGTCTCAAATGAAGTCAACTATTTTTTTTTGTTCCTGGAACTGCACACAAGATAAAACCTGGAACAAAGATTGCATTAAGTATTCCTCAAGGCTGATACAATTTGTACGTTTCTGTCATGAACGCCAGATTTGTTTTCCAAATCACGAACTACCAAGTCCATTATAGAACAACACATCTCAAAGTAATGTAAACAAGACTATTCATTGCCAGAGATATCATGAACATGTATAGAAGATGAATATAACTCTTCTTTGGATAGAAATAGTTTCTGAGGTCTTATCAGATCCTAATATTGAGTCCTCAAGATTGATTAACAATGTGCTTCTGATACAAGTGCCTAGTCGTGAACTTATTAACATATATCACGAAGCGAGTATTAAACACAAAATTCTCAATTTCAATTGCCAGCTACAAGTCGCAGATGTGGACACTAAGCCAAGGATTGCAGACTATACATACATTCTTCGACTTCTAACTCCATTTAGTGGAACAAGCCCTTTTGCAGAGATGTCAATGAACTCTCTTGTGAAAATTGTTCTGGTGAAGGATGCAATTGACATTCCAAAAGGAGATTATGTCCTGGGCTTGCAAGCATCTGATGTGGACAATCCGTATTTGTTGTGAGTTATAAATATACGAGTAGCCTTTGAAAGGATTATGTTAATCTGCTAGTGAAGTCTGTGCAGTCTGATATGATGGGATGTAGATTATTATTGTGTATGGCAATTCTACATATGAAGGGCTAATGCAATGTCCCCGGTACACATCTTCCATTATTGTTGTGTATGACAATTCTACATATGAAGGGCTAATGCAATGTCCCCAATACACATCTTCTATTATTATTATTGTGTATGGCAATTCTACATCTGAAGGGCTAATGCAATGTCCCCGGTACACATCTTCCATTATTATTGTGTATGACAATTCTACATCTGAAGGGCTAATGCAATGTCCCCGGTACACATCTTCTTTTGTTATTGTGTATAGCAATTCTACATATGAAGGGCTAATGCAATGTCCCCAATACACATCTTCTATTATTATTATTGTGTATGACAATTCTACATCTGAAGGGCTAATGCAATGTCCCCAGTACACATCTTCTTTTGTTATTGTGTATGGCAATTCTACATATGAAGGGCTAATGCAATGTCCCCGGTACACATCTTCCATTATTATTGTGTATGGCAATTCTACATGAAGGGCTAATGCAATGTCCCCGGTACACATCTTCCATTATTATTGTGTATGGCAATTCTACATATGAAGGGCTAATGCAATGTCCCCGGTACACATCTTCCAACTCTGTCTCAAAACAAGTGCACTTTTGGGTCAAAGAGACTCGTCGCGTAATTAGTTTATGTGAGTTGCTGGTTATTTTACACTTTCATGATGAAAAACAATGTCTGAATTAGACTAAAGAAAGTTTGATACACAGAATTTTGTTTATGTACAGTACAGAAAAATGGCAGCTGCAGCATGAAGATTTGTATAAACTATAAACTTACAGGCATCAGCTTAGTAGTTTGGTATTTTACGCATGAAGTGGTCCTTTTGGGTAGAATCAGTTCATTTACTTGTTAAAAAGTGTTTAGCTGATGTCCCTAGGTAAGCATAATAATTGATTTTCTACTACGCTTTCCATTGATTCTATTAATGCTTCAAAGTTACATAGCTGTCTTCCCCAACTATTTAGGATGCATGGATGATATCTATTTGAAATTTCACGGCAGGTCTTTAGAAATCACTCTTGGCATTAAAGTGATTGGTGAGAATGATACCGAAGGACCAGTGTTTGTGCAGAAGGAATTCACACGCTATGCCTCAGAGGGGACACAAGTTGGTTCTGTGATTGCAGAAATTAAGGTGAATCTTTAGTGACGCTTATTCAATGATCAAGTAGTATGTGTTACACCAAATATTTAACTAACCTTTGAGTAGATTTGTGTGCTGGTCCACAGTTGGCTCGTAACATCTGTGCTTGGTATAGTATGGTCAGAAGGTTCAAGGTTAGTTACAAATTTGAAAGTGCATCATCTTTATGGATTTTGCTCTTATATTATGGAATGTATCAATTGAGCTGTAGATCCATATATAATATGATGTATATCAATAACAATTAAATGATTTTCTGTTGTTTGGTCTTGCTTTTCAAGATACATGCAACCTTGAACTACTGTTCAGATTTATAGCAATATATCAATTTCAGTGTCTTTATGTTTAGCACTTTGTAAGCAATTTACCATACCCACCATATCAGACATGCATGTGTAATGTCACTAAGGCTCTGAAGTTTTGTGAGAAGGATATTTACATAAGTCCCCCAAGGTTTGGTTCTTACTGTCACCACTGGTAAAAACAGGATTTATTTTTCAGTCAGAAGTCATAGATGCTTTTCATGTCAACATAAACCAGCCATTCCTTTCTTATTTCTCTGTAGCTTAATTTCTTTCCTCTCTTGTCAGTTTTCTTCTTAAGTGTCTATTTCTTGTCTAAAATTATCTTGTAATTATCTTTTGTTGAACTGAAGTTCTTTTTTTTTTTCATATTTTTTTCATTATTGTTATTGGGTTTCTTTGCAATATTTGTGCAATATTGTGCAATATGTGTTGTTGGGTCATTCTGGTTAAGTTTTATAATATTTTTTAAGTATTGATTCTCTTTTATGTTGTTTATTACCCTATTATATTTGTTGTTGTTTTCATATTGTATTTTAGATATTTCCTTGCTCACTGTACATTGGATATTATTATGATTTTTTTTATATATTTTTATTATTTTCTTGTATTTCTATTTCTATATTTTAGGGAGGTATTTGTAAAGTGCTTCCCTATACAAGTTGCCTGTTATTATTATTATTATTATTATGGTCACTAGCCTTCTTAACAGTATCTCTGTTTCCTAGTGCCCGCTATTTTTCTACTGTACTGTGAACTGTTTGTTCTGTATGATAATAAGAGAAATAAATTGGAATTTGATTTTAATTCACAGGATCTGACTTTCTTTCTTTTACTTCACTTAGGCGAATCAGACAAACAGACTACCAATTTTGTACAGTTTTACATCAAATGATGGATTCTTCACAATCGATCCAACAAGGTGCGTCTCTTTGGTATTTCTGAATAGATTTAAGCAAGAAAGTTAACAATTCATATAGAGACATATAGTAGAGGAAAACTAAGGTTATTTTCGATGCCCATGTCATATTACAATCGGGCTTTTAAAACTTGCAATAGTAAAATGTCATCTGAAACTTGCATGCTGCCTCATGTTAGAATCTAAGTCTCGAGATTTTGAAGTGGAGGCCATGAACAAAACATCTACCTCTCTCTTTACTTTGTAACTAATTTTAACTACTCATATTTTAGAGGGTACTTTGTCCAGCATCTCACCCTATTTTGCAACCTCTCTGTGAAGGCATGGTGATATTTTTTTGGTTTCTTTCCTATCAATTTTGAAGCACAGTTGCTTTATTTTTTCTTGAACAAATTGAAAGATGAAGCTGCAGCAGGTAACAGCAATTGCTTAGTGAACAAGACTTAATCACAAATAGACATTATATTTTAATGAGAAAAGTACAGTATTTATGTTCTATTAAGACTGTATAATCACTGAGATGGCTTTTCTTTACAACAGTGGAGAAATCCGTTTGGCTAAAGAACTGGACAGAGAAACCCAATCACAGCACATTGTGATTGTGCAGGCTGAATCAGGTGGCAAGGTACTGCTTTTGTTGTATTAAATGTCTCATCAGATGTTGTAAGGATAAGGTGTAGTAGCTAGTACACATACCAGTGGAGGTAGTCAATTGTATAACATTAGAGTACTCAAGAGACTGGTTGTATGAATAGTGTTTGGAAGTAACTGGTTATTAACTGCCACTGATCTAACGCAACCATGTGTACATGATATTGCTGTTTGTAATAACTGAGCCATTTTGCAGTTTAGTCATGGCAAGGAATGGACTTGTGTTAACATTCTTAATAAATATTTGTTGAATTGCACTTCACACTGACTAAGTGTAAACATTGTTGTAGT
>KN888819.1:26619-39273 GCA_000934455.1 Apostichopus parvimensis | reverse complement strand
AACATTGTTGTAGTGCACTTCACACTGACTAAGTGTTAACATTGTTGTAATGCACTTCACACTGACTAAGTGTTAACATTGTTGTAGTGCACTTTCACACTGAATAAGTGTAAACATTGTTGTAGTGCACTTCACACTGACTAAGTGTAAACATTGTTGTAGTGCACTTCACACTGACTAAGTATAAACATTGTTGTAGTGCACTTCACACTGACTAAGTGTAAACATTTTTGTAGTGCACTTTCACATTGACTAAGTATAGACATTGTTGTAGTGCACTTCACACTGACTAAGTATAAACATTGTTGAATTGCACTTCACACTGACTAAGAATAAACATTGTTGTAGTGCACTTCACACTGACTAAGTGTAAACATTGTGGTAGTGCACTTCACACTACAAAAGTGAGTATACATGGCCTACACACTAAGTATGTGAATACATATAGTTGGTGGATCTCCCTTCACATTGTACAAAAGTTATTGTTTATCAGATATTGCAGTATAAATAGTAGTGCTGTATGTCAGCATGTGTCATCCGTCTGCTCATTCTTCATGATCCTCAGGTAGTCATGAGCAGTCTTGCTCTATGTCAGCTCGTACCACCCATCTCTTTATTTGCCATGATTGTAGGATTGTCATAAATGAATGTTACTACAGAGTTCCTGTTTCTCAATCTATTCTAAAGTCTGCTTCACACTGATCTGCAAACAGATACACACACACATACACCATAGGGAATCTAGAATTGATGTAAGCTACTGTACAGACTGTACATGCTATGAAGCTATCTTAGCTGTATATAGCCAGTAACCATACGCTAGTGCACCACATGGTGTCAACCAACATTTGTGTAGTTGGGGAGTTAATGTGTTATGTTGTCTAAGGGAAGGGGACTGTCCCCTTCCCTTTTAACAAATTTTGGTGAAATTGTGCTACATTTTGCAAGTTTTGGAAAAAAAATTGAAGACTATTTGAATGTCAATGTTGTACAGCACATATATGTTATATTTGTGTGCTATACACTGGAAGTTTTTGTAATATTGTCTGCCCATTGGGTAGGTGGTGGGGGCTCATCCCCCTGGTTTTATTCCCCATAGGTATACAATGTTACACCCCTGGGTGCACCCCACTCCCCTATAGGACATGTTAGATGTTCTACTAAGTGATACACTCTGGCATGCAAAGTTAATTCTGACATATCACTTCAATTCTGCCTTTTCTCTTTACCCAGGTCGATACTGCTGTTGTTATTATCCATGTACTTGATGTTAATGATAACAGCCCTCAACTGAACTCCTCAGCACCAGCTGTATTTTTAATTGTTGAAGGACAACCAGATGACTACATTGGACAAATTTCAGTAAGTGTATTCATGTTCATACTGTCCGTACAGCTTCAGGGCTCCATTAAACAATGATTAAAGGATGATTTTAAAAAAAAGATATGATAGTTGAAACAGAAACAGGCAATATCATTTATTTGCCCATTCAAATGACACTGTTACTCAAATAAAACCTGTATAATTAATGTGACATCATTCTGTGCTTAGCTAATTTTACAAACCTTTTATAAAAGGGGTTAGACTGAAAAATCGTGACATTTTGTTTTTGTAATTTCTATGCTGCTTAGGCAATAGCGATCTAAACACAAAAATGTCATTGCGCAAGAGCAACTTAGCATCAGGTCGTCCAATTCTACGGACGGAGAAAGTTGACGATTTTTACGACAAAAACATTTTTTCTCGTGAAAATATGTATGCACGATGGTTCCAGTCAGTTTTAAACGTTTTTCCAGATACACTCTGATTTCAACCATTGTATTTGATGGTATTTTAAACTTGTTGTCTTGAGTTGTCTTGAGTTGTCGTGAAATGTGCCTGTTGACGCTAATTAGTACGACCCGTATATATTTCCTTGAGTCTTAGCAGAAAATTCTTGCTTCTTGGTAAAGTCCTTCTGCTAAGATGACTGCACATGGTATTGATCTACAGAATTGTGTCATGTGCTTATTTTTAGAATGTCTCTTGATTGGCCAGTTGTTGCCATGGTACAAAAACAACTACTAGGGTAGAGTAGTGAAGGTATTTCAACAAGAGTGAGCTTGGCTGATCCAAATTCTATTGAGTGACAATGTTGAATAGGCTGACCAGTGGTGAACAAAAGAGATGGTTTCAAAAGGATATTGCTGGTCTGTTGATGGTGAAAGGCAACTGATGGTTGTGTAATCAAATCAGCTGACAATTGTAAACAAACTGTGATGAAGTACAAATGTTTTAAAAATAGATGATAAAATTTCCCGACAACTTTATATTGTTATGCTTTATCTGTTTCAAGAATATGACCTAATTTTCCAAGAATTATGTCAAATATTAAAAATGCCATTTTAATGTCATTTCTTGTCAACAGGCTATTGACCCAGATGAGCAAGGGAATCTTAACTCTGAAGTATGGTTCAGCATTGACTCTGAGTATTTCAAGATCAATGCTACTAGTGGCAGCATCTCAACCACAGATCGAGTACTGTTTGTGGATGATGTGGAGCGTCTTGAAGTAGAGGTAACTCTCCACGACAGAGGGACACCACTAATGTCCTCTGATGTCACCATTGTCATCATCATCCAAGACGTGGAAGACTTTTCTCCGGTGTTTGAATATCTAGAGTACACTGCATCTATACAGGAGAACTATGTCGCCCTAAACTTCCTGATGTTGAGAGTAAGTAATATGATTATATATTCTGATAGGAGCTGTTAAGAGTATGGATCAACTGGGGTCCAACACCTGTCAAAAGCCCCTTTGGCCCTTTTCAGAGATTATTGTAACAACACAGAGACTTTCCTCCTACAGACTGCGCCTGGATCATGAGTCCTGTCCAGCTGGTTGTGGTGTAGACCACTTGACCTTCCAAAAGTGGATGGAGGATATTTCTGGGGAATGTTCTCCAAAGAATCTGAAAGACTGATATAATATAGCCTTATTCCACATTCAAGGTTACAGAGACCCCAGCAATTTGTGTGTCTGACAGTTTATGGGTATAAAGCCCTCATTAGGCCTTCCATATAGTGGTGGTTGTTCAAAGGCATAACAGAATGACAGTGTCCTACAAGGGAGTGTTAGCTCAGTGGTTAACCCCGGTGCCTTTCAATCATAAGGTCCCGATTTCTAGTCACTCCAAGATTAATGTATGTAGTCCAGTTACAAGATGTTGACAATTCATAATCATGGACGTTAAAATATGAATCTAAGAGAATGACTTCAGTCAGCTTGCGGCTTTGATAAGCCAATGATGGCTTCTTCGCGAGTTCCTGCTTGCAGGAGGATCTAAAATACATACATACATACATACATACATACTTCAGGCAAGCTGGAGAAGGTCTTTGGCCCTGTGACATGTGACCTCTCAAAGTGGGGCAAAG
Organism: Apostichopus parvimensis; assembly: GCA_000934455.1. NCBI lineage: Eukaryota > Metazoa > Echinodermata > Holothuroidea > Aspidochirotida > Stichopodidae > Apostichopus > Apostichopus parvimensis. The sequence continues at coordinate 35,856 of KN888819.1, read as the reverse complement.
CCTGCCATGTGTTGCTCTCTGTGGTCCATCTGCTGTGTCCAGTAATTTTGATAGTCTATGGCCCCAACAGAATAGGTACTCCATTCACATGTAGTTTGTTTTCCCTCAATACATCTTATATGTGAGTGTTAGCTCAGTGGTTAACGCCGGTGCCTTCCAATCATAAGGTCCCCAGTTCGAGTCACTCCAAGAAATGTATGTCGTCCAGTTAAAGAGTTGTTGAAAATTGACAATTCATAATCATTGACGTTAAATATGAATCTAAGAGACTGGCTTCGGTTGGCTTGCGGCTTTGATAAGCCAATGAGGCTTCTTCGCGAGTTCCTGCTTGCAGGAGGATCTAAAATACATATTGTGGTCCATTATAAACAACCATTCCTTTGTAAATAGCCCTGATAATTTGATAAGAGGTCTAGTCTTACAAAGTTATGCTTGATTTCTAGTTTGCAACAATTTTACCAAACCTTTTGACTATTGTTCAAAATCTGATTAATTGACAGTTCTATTGGACCCTATGCCATCAGTATAAATTATATACAGGACCAAGCAAGCACTGCTTCAAATACCACCATATTTTTATGTTAAAATAAAGTTACCTAACAGGATCGCCTTGGAAGTCTTCAGATTCATTTAGTTGGTGTCCACAGGTGAATGTGGCAAAAACCTTTGTAACTCAAGAGAGCTTAAAATCTCTGATGTTTTGGTTCTTACTTGTAACTTTGGATAAAGATTAATCAGTTGCCAAGTAGGTGTGTCAAATTTTAAAGGCAAGGAAACACAAAGTCTGACTTTCTTGTTATTTACAGTATTAAATGGCTGGTAAGTTTTACCCAAGATGATAAATTTACATCTGGTTGTAATAGGGTAACCCTCTTTCACAACAAGCTCTGATTATGTTTAGGAAAAAGATTGTAGTATAGAAGAAGGTTGTTAACCAAACATGCAACAAATCTGGAATGGAGACTAATGAAAGTTTAAAAATGTTGTTGGAAATGATATGTGTAAGAATAATTAAATTTTGCCAATGGTACAAGAATCCATGTGAAGATGCTTGAGCAATCTAGGATAGTTGCTCAGCGGGTAATCGGTGTTCACTTACCTTCGTTAGATTACTTGTATCATGAGCGGGTCTGCAATAAAGTGAAACAAATCATGCAAGACCCAACACACCCTTTGTGTGAGCACTACAATTACAACCGCTCTGGACTGCGTTTATGCCCATCACGTACACTTAGGGCCCACTACAGATACTCATTTGTTCCTATTCTATCCATATATTTATTTCACAAGTGAGAAGATAAGTTTCTTATTTGTAGGACTTGCTGTATATATGTTTATATTACTGTATGTGTATCGCAGTTTATTGATACTTATACTATTGCCTTTTTTTTTTCGTTTACGACCTGTGTAAGCCGAATTTCCGATTGTGGACAATAAATTCAATTCAATTCAATTCAATAAGTCTTCTTATCTTCTCTGAAGGTGCTGAATAGAAATGCATCTGCTACCAGTGAGTTTTATCTATTGGAGGGAGACGAAAGCATCTTCCACCTGAACTATCAAACCGGATCCCTGTCCTTGAAATCTACCTTAAATTACGAAGCAAAGAATTCCTTCTACTTGGAAGTTGTTGTTATTGATGGGTTCAACAACACAGATCTTGCCAACATATCTGTTTATGTCACGGTAGGTTTCTTTACATTCGTTTTTGATAATACTCCGATAATCAGTTTGTTGTTTCTTTTCTTTTTTTCAATTATTTTTTTTGGCAATTAACTTTTCCTTCAAGTAATTACTTACTCCATTTCTGATCATGGGCAAAAGATAGTTAAGATTGGGTTTATCACACAGTTTTGCATTGTATGTTGCAATGAGTGCTTATGCTACATGTGTCTGGTTCCTGTGCCAACTGTTAAACCATCCAATCACATCAAATCATAAATAAATGCACTTGTGTTTGTTGCACCTTGCCTGTAAACATGATATCTCGAGAAGGATTGAATGGGTCTCGATATTAGTATGTAGATTCCTCACATTGGTTACGAAAAACCTGCTTTTAATTAAGGTACATTTGAATCAGCACGGACCCAAAATGTGAAGACTTTGTGAACCTGATATCTCAAAATGGGAAAAATTGGATGGACAGTGAACCTAATTTGTGAATGTGCTATATTCAGTACTAGAAACTATTGTTTTAGTGGAGGTCAAGGGTCATTTGAAGGCAGCAGAGATATGAGCACCTTGGAAACGTGATATTTAAAAATGAGATAAATGTATTTATTATATACCTTACATGTGGAAGAATCTTGTTATGTCAACACGGAAATAGAACATATTAATACTGATCACTCATCACACATTCCAGCATACGTACCTCCGGCCTGTGTATTCATGCATGACATTCTGTACCAACTTTCAATATGCCATGTACACTCTCTCATATTGTTCATTGGAGGGTCAAAAATAGTTGAGTTCCATTAAGTACAAATGATAAAGTTAATTCAATGACAGCAGGAATCTATACCCACCATTGCAAGTACAGTTTATTTATAAGTTTCAAAACAACAGCTGCTGAAAGTTTCAGACATTAGCAAATTGTGTAAGGAAGATCCTTGTTGCGAGTATGCAAAGAGTACAGCAAGAGCCTTATGTGAAAATAGCACATCTTGGACGTAGGGATTTTAGGATTTGAAATGACAGTTAGTATAGTCAAGCTTGAGAAATGTAACATTCTTGAAGCTTAGCCCACTGATGTAATACACAGCTGTGTTTGGAGATGTATTAATTGAGACTTCTGTCTCTGAGTAAGGCATGGTATATACCAATGTATAAAGTTTACTCATTTAATATTAACATAGAATGTAACATTTGTCTGTTTTGTTGGTTACAAGAATGAACTGATTTGAAATTGTAAGTTTTCCAACCTTTAATCTTTAACAGGATGAGAATGACAATGCACCACAGTTCAATCAGTCTGTTTATGAAGGAGTTTATGAACCAGATGCACCATCTGGTACTGAGGTGGTATTGCACATTGAGGCTTTTGATTTAGATAAACAGGTGGGATCGACTTTCATTCATTCATTCATTTTATCTTTGTTAGGTCTTCTTTATTATTCCAGGACTGTTATTAGTAACAGATATGCTAAGTTGGTTTTTACTCTGGAGTTTTAATTTAAGTTATACAAACCTAGCAAATCTTATTCCTGAAAACTAACTATTCAATCATATTTCTTTCTTTAGCCCTTTGTTAAGATATGTTTTAAGGTTAAAGTACAAGCAACTTAGCCAACCTATTTATATTTTATATTTTAGCCCTCATCACTAAACTACTTAAGTAATCTTTATGATTGCCTGTAACATGTAATCCACAGTTCAGGTTTTTAGAAAGCTTTCTTAGCTAATGGAGTACTGCAGCCACTTATACCTCAATATCAAATTACAGTGATTGTGTTTTATGTTACCTATGGCTGAAGTCACTCATGGGTCCTATGGCTGAAGTCATTCATGGGTCCTATGGCTAAAGTCATTCATGGGTCCTATGGCTAAAGTCATTCATCGGTCCTATGGCTGAAGTCACTCATGGGTCCTATGGCTGATGTCATTGATGGGTACTGTGGCTGAAGTCATTCATGGGTCCTATGGCTAAATTCTTCCATGTGTCCTATGGCTGAAGGCATTCATGGGTCCTATGGCTAAAGTCATTCATGGTTGATAAACAGTAGCATGTATCTCTCATTTTAACAGGGCACTGATAACTCTCTTGTGGTGTATCACCTAGAGCCATCACTTGGTATCTTCCAGCTACGCTCAGACCTCTCTACTCCAGTAATCATTACTTCAGTCCACCTCAACTTTACCCAAGAGACCTATATGGTAAGTAGAATAAAAATTATTAATTATTATTATTATGATTTTAGTGTTATTCTTTTTACAGTCCACCATCATTGCTATTGATGAGTACTGTATCTTTGTGCTGTTATTTTATTTTTATTCTTCTTACAGTTAGCCATCATTGCTATTGATGAGTACTGTATCTTTGTGCTGTTATTTTATTTTTATTCTTCTTACAGTTAGCCATCATTGCTATTGATGAGTACTGTATCTTGTACTGCTTTTTTTATTTTCAACATGTAACATTGTCATGATATGAAGATAGTATAGAGAGTAGTACAATGGAAAAACAGGCATAAGACAATGTATGTCTAGTAGTTCTCTGTACAGCTGTGAGATGAGTGCTGTATCTTTGTTCTGTTATTTTATTTTATTCTTCTTACAGTTAAACATCATTGCTATTGATGAGTACTGTATCTTTGTTCTGTTATTTTATTTTTCTTGCAGTTAACCATCATTGCTGTTGATAGTGGTATCCCTCCCCTGTCTAGTACAGCTGATGTCATCATTCGACCTCGACTTATCCAACCGATATTCGAAGAAAATCCAATCAGGTTAGTAATAAACATCTGTTGAACTTACAGGGCTAAGCAATTGTGATTTGGATGGTGATTGGTAGTAAGCAGGTGATTGCAGCTTTGATTTGGAGGGTGATTGGTAGATAGCAGGTGAATGCACCTTAGAACTAGATGCAAGTATATGTCAGCATTGTTTTTATTAATACTCAAATGGAGGTTGCTTCAGAAAGATGTAGCTAGCAGTTGCATTAAATCTCAATCTTTTTTCATGGTTTATCTGTTGTCCTTTTCTCAGCTAGATTAGATGTTTTGGTACTGTTTCCTAATTGGTGGGTGTTTCTAAACAAAAGAGATGGGACGAACCTCACAGTCTTCAGTTATAATTGTCATTGCAGTTCTTGTCAGTTTTCTGCACAATTTCAATGTTGGTATATTTCTTTTTAAATCAGAGTGACGTCATTGTTTGAAGGAGAGCCGGCAGATTCTCTGGTAACCAAGATTAAAGCCAGAGCTAATGTTGGTGATCTTGTTACTTACTCAATCATCAGTGGCAATGCAGACAGTAAGTGAATAGTTCTTCAAACAGGAAAGTCTTGATTCGTATGAATATATATATATGAGAGGGTGTCGTGGTCAAGTGGTTAAGGCAGTGGACTTGTGATCTAAGGATTACAGGTTCGAGCCCTGATCTAAGGATTACAGGTTTGAGCCCTGGCCAGATCATAGCGTTGGCGTCCTTGGGCAAGGCACTTTATTTCCATTGCCTCTCTTCACCCAGGTGTATAAATGGGGACTTGCGAGGTAACTTGTAAAAACAGTTGCATGCTCTGGTTTGTGGCTGCACCCTATGGGCAGTCCCCCAGGGGACACGTGGTTGTGGTGCCCCAAGATAGATTGATTGAATTGTGCACACTTTGGTGTGTAGGTGTGACAAGTTACCAATGACCAGGGTTAAGTTGTAAAGTAGTGTGAGAGGGCCTTGGCCTTGAACAAGACTGTAAACCTAAAAATATGTGGACAGGGACAATGAAAGACATTTACCCAGGAACCAAGTGTTCTTGTTCCAAACCCTACCCGTCCTCGCCCCCCCCCTCCTCACCCCCTTTCCTCACAACTCTAAATAAAGAGCTGAAATATTGGGATCTATTAAATAGGTCATAGAATTTCCCCATTATAGACAGATGAAATCAAATTGATTCCTCCTCCTTCCCCAGGCTTCATTTCTTTTGTATTGTTTCAAAGGAATTTTTCATGATGATGTAGTCTTTGTCAACTTCATCATGCACAAACATTTATAGTTTCATAAACCTTCTTGTTGCTTGCAACTGAACATTCACAGACTATTGCAAAAGAGTTAGGAGAGTTCAAGCAAATAAACTAATCTATTTAGCTTTAAACCAGGATATATATTAATCCCCTCTTAATGAATGTTAATCTCCACCTATTATATCTCTATGAACAAATACAATAAAAAGTACCGTCAGTTTAAGGGTCATGTTAAATATTGTTATATTGGTGTGACGATAATAATATTTAATACCTAATTGGTACTAAACATGAAAGATTATGGGATTGCATTACATTTTCAAATCTTTGCTAGATGAGCAAGAGAGAGATTATCATGTTAATTAGATGAATTATTTGTTTTGTTTCAAACCTTTATTTTTACTCTCTCTACAGATGTCTTCTTGATGACTTCTGTAGACAATATGGGCTTCATCTACACCACCAAGGAGTTAGATCGTGAACTTCAGAGTTTATATGTCTTGCAAATTTTGGCAGAGATCCAGAGCTCAGAGTCACAAACGTCCCTGAAGAGAAGAAAACGAGCACTTGGTAAGCGTTTAGAGAACATTAAAAGAGGTAACGTTGAGAGAGGTAACATTAAGAGAGGTAACATTAAGAGAGGTAACGTTAAGAGAGGTAACATTAACAGAGGTAACATTAACAGAGGTAAAATTAACAGAGTTAACATTAACAGAGTTAACATTAACAGAGGTAATATTCAGAGAGGTAACATTCAGAGAGGTAACATTAAGATAGGTAACCTTAAGAGAGGTAACATTAAGAGAGGTAACGTTAACAGAGGTAACATTAACAGAGGTAACATTAACAGAGTTAACATTAACAGAGGTAATATTCAGAGAGGTAACATTAAGATGGGTAACATTAAGAGAGGTAACATTAAGAGAGGTAACATTGAGAGAGGTAACGTTAAGAGAGGTAACGTTAACATAGGTAAAATTAACAGAGTTAACATTAACAGAGGTAATATTCAGAGAGGTAACATTCAGAGAGGTAACGTTCAGAAAGGTAACATTAAGAGTGGTAACATGAAGAGAGGTAACATTCAGAGAGGAAACATTCAGAGGTAACATTCAGAGAGGTAACATTCAGAGGTAACATTAAGAGTGGTAACATTAAGAGAGGTAACATTCTTCATAAATATGACTGGCACCATTTGCTGTAATTATTTAAGACTAACTGTAATTAGAAGTCTTTATGATTCCCTGTTATGATAGTTCATCTTTCAATGTAATACCAAGGGTTAAGTCCAGTTGTGTTAGTTAGCATTGCTACAACTGGTTCTAGTTGAATGATACCTTGGTTTTCATCTTTCAATGTAATACCATGGTAAGCTATTAAAGCTAGCCCAAGCCAACAAGCTGTATTTCCTTTAATAAATTATTTGTTATATTACTCTTACAGATCCAAGCATTGCTAAGGTGATGATAGAGGTCGGGGACATCAATGACAATCCACCATCATTCTCAGCAGATTTATATTATGCTGGTGTCTCCTTAACTGCAACGAAGGGAAGTCTGGTCACTCAACTAAGGGTGAGTTGGATTGTCAAGTACTACAGCATTTATATTTCAAAGTTAATTGATAAACGTATTCCTTTGGAATGCTACAAGGAAGTCATTGTTAACTGTCCACTCATAATGGACAACTTACTCTGTTGTCTTAAGGCCCTCCATATACTTATTTCATATTTATTTATTTTTCATAATATTGACCTTCAAACCTGGCTTTTCAGCATTAGATGACTGTGCACACAATTTCATTTTTTTCAATTTAACGACATTTCTGAGTAATAAAGATGAACAAACAAATATGACCTACAACGTTTGCAAACTCGGAAAAGCTCTGGCGGAGGTCAAAAGTCATCTTAGTCACCAGCATTCAAACTATGAAAACCTATTAAAATGATATCAAATGGTAGAAATCAGGACATTTATATTATAAGAGATATTCCTGGTGAACAAGCAGAAGTCTATTTTAATTAAGTCATTGAAACCTCTATGTATATTTACATTCTGGTTGAATTGATGTTTTATGGGAGTAAGACCCTCTCTAGGGAGATTTTTCAACGGTCATATTTAACCTAATCTGTTATCTTCATTGAATTATCCACAGCTAACTGACTTAACCAAGGATAAGGTGTAAAATCTAATCTAATCTGACTAGATCTGATCTAATCTTGTTATCTATTCTTCCTTGTATATTCCACAGACCACTGATCTGGATACCCAGGTAGGGGAGGTGGTCTATAAGAGTAGTGCGGTTCCATCTGCTATGGATTCAAAGTTTAGGATATTGGAGAGTTCAGGTGTGGTAGTAACAACTGCAGCTTTCAACAACAACGAATCCGATCTGACCTATCGATTAATTATCACGGCCGAAGATCAGAGCAGCGAACAATTGCAGACAACATCAACGACACTACTGGTTAGTTTAATTTCCTATTAGCCTCGTTTGTAGTTTTGCAGAATCTTGTCATCGTAGTGAACGTTTGTAAATCTTTGTCTAAACAGGTTAAGTGTTTAGATATTACAGCTAGTAATAGTTGCATTCTGTATTTTCCCTGCTCATTAGCTAATGTCCCTTTAGAAATGCTTAATATTTGTGTTGATACTCGGTACAGAGATGTGTCAGTACTGACATGTAAAACCAATACTGCCTACTTTGTATATATGTAGCAGTAGGATTAAAGGGTGTGAAGACTCGCGCACAAAGAAACGTCTCATGCCGGTAATCTGACCTAGTTTCGAATGAGGTGTAGCGGAAGTGTTAGACACCACCTTCGATCCCAGAAAATACACACCGTCTGTAATTAGACACTAGCATACAGTCAATACATACAGCTACGATCAATACCCACAACACAGTGTACATAGCAGCGATGGGCATCTCAGGTCCAGATAAAAGATAACAAGGTATCGCGTTTCATTACTGTCTGCATTTTGTAGCGACAAGAAACAAACTTCACTTGCAAGCAACTGAAAGTTAACTTTTTCAGAGCACGGCACGTGTTTGGGGCGAGTCTTCAATGCCTTTAACATTGTTATCTTCAATGTAATTGAAACTGCAACATGTCAAAGCCTTTTGATTGAGAATTGAAATAAATTTTTGCAGCTTTCTTTTGTCCTTCACATTATAAGTGACATTTTCTTATTCACACTGTATGTTTTGTATTGCAAATTAATTCATAGTTCAGGGTCCGTATTGTTGCAAATATTTATTTTATTTTATTTTTGATGAAATTATTTTTCTCTCTGCATGAAACAGATATCTGTTATCAACAGTACAAACCGTATCATTGTATCGATAAACCTGAGCACCAGCATCGTAGAGGAACAACGAGGGCAGCTAGAGGCAGAGCTGAGTATGCTCTTCTCAGCTCATGCATTTGTAGAAGATGTCATCCAGAGAAGAACAGGACAAGATTATCAAGAAATAGACCCAAGTGGTTCAGATGTCCTCATCTTTGTTCTAGAAGACTCCACAGCTCGTCCTTGGCAGAACAATGACACCATCGGGT
>KN888819.1:6337-16944 GCA_000934455.1 Apostichopus parvimensis | reverse complement strand
TGACATAACTGAGGTCTATAACACATCAATTACATAACTATTTGTATCAAGTTTGAAGTGTATCCTCTTTTACTTCAGTGCTGTTCCTGGTCAGTCTACACCTCCAATGCACATTGGAACCACTGATTACCAAGACAGTAGCAGTCAGGAACCTCTTATCACCCCTGAGTCACCTGATGACCAGCAATCCTACCAAGAAGCAGATTGCCCCTTACCCCCACCACCTGACTTTAGCCTGCCCCATGTGCCTGAACAACCCTCTCGTAAGGCCCCCAGTCCCCCTCTCCGGGATTATAGCAACCAGGGCACCCTGCCGGCAGATACGATTCTGCCATCGTATAGGGCATACGATAATCTAGGGATGAACCTCTCGGATGAAGGTCTACAGGAAACTGCTGTAGGAGACAATGGAGAGACCAATGTAAGTAGACAGTGACAGCGTTTTCATTTCTTTGGGTGGTAGATAACTTCTATTTCAGCCCCCAATTGTCTGGTTTTGCCCGGATTCTGCCAAACTACCAGGGCAGTCTGTCCTTCTCTTTCAAAGCAATGCTGTGGTTCTCTGCAAAGTCAAGCAAACTTTAATGAAATGGAGCTTAATCACACATGTGCCAAAAAAGCATGTGAAGAAAATACATTGCATTGACTTTTCTTGGACCTATCAAATTTATCTTTAACTGAAAATGTGCAGCACCCAAATGTTTACATTACTCTACTCTATGGTAAAACTGTTTCCTTTCTCCCTATTGTAAAACTGTTTCCTCTCCCTATGGTTAAACTGTTCCCTTTCTCAATGGTAAAATTGTTTCCTGTCTCTATGGTAAACCTGTTTCCTTTCTTTATGTTAAAAATATTTCCTGTCTCTGTTTCCTGTCTCTATTGTAACATTGTTTCCTGTCTCTATGGTAACATTGTTTCCTGTCTCTATGGTAAAACTTTCCTTTCTTTATGTTAAAAATATTTCCTGTCTCTGTTTCCTTTATGGTAAAACTGTTTCATGTCTCTATGGTAAACCTGTTTCCTTTCTCAATGGTAAAATTGTTTCCTGTCTGGTAAACCTGTTTCCTTTCTATATGTTAAAAATATTTCCTGTCTCTGTTTCCTGTCTCTATGGTAAAACTGTTTCCTGTCTCAATGGTAAACTGTTTCCTGTCTCTATGGTAAAACTGTTTCCTCTCTCAATGGTAAACCTGGTTAAATGGTAATCATGGTTACATATTAGATGAGATTTGTGAGTTTGCTTATATTGATTACTGATATAATAAACTGAAAGCATAAAGTTGGTCGTTTATCTTATTTGGTTGTGTTGGCTGCTCATCCAACACACATAAAAGCAAAAAAAATTATTGTAATCCACTTTTGGCCAAAAAGTTATAGTAGATAAAAAACATAACAATATTTATGTTTATAAAAAAACATTGCATGTCATGTGGCAAAATGGGATTCGTCTTGAATTGAATTTTTCAAGAAAAATTGTAAGGGAATAATAAGCATTCCTCTTTTTATGATATTGTCCGAAGTTATTTTTTTCTTCAAATCTGTCTTTTTAAATTCATCTTTCATCCTCCTCTTTGCTGACAGCATCCTAACCTCTCATCTTGAATTTTTCTGCATTCATCCTGAGCATCTGCATAAAGGTTTGCACTTTCTCCTGGTTATTCTCTATCAGTTATTTACATACATTTCACTTTTATCATTTCATTCTTAGTATTTAGCAGAATGTATTCGTGAGCTTGGGTCATGATCCTTGGCAGATTAAGAATACAGTTCTTATATAGAGCAAAGATATTAAAAATAACTCAGTGCGCTGAACAAGTGAGAGAAAATGGAAAAGGAATTACAATTGAAAAATAATTTTAAACAGGTAAAAATTTCAGTTTGGTTTTGAACTGATTAAGGGAAGAGGAGCGATGAATATCACTGAGGATATTGTTAGACATGGAGCAGCATTTAAAGGTCAGCGAGGGTCATTGTGGGTGTCATTGAGTATACCTTCATTTACATATGTACACATATTCTGTACAAATATGGGAATGTTACCGCACATTTAAGTCACACTGTGACAAATATGGCAATGTTACCGCACATTTAAGTCACACTGTGAAGACCAAAGTTAATGTTGGCAGGTTTCTATGTAGTAACAAAACACAAAAGAGTGTACTTTATTATTTCCTAATCTAGGGGCAGATGTCTTAAGATTCTAATAACACTACAAATTCAGAATAAATTATTTTAGACAGCCGAGCAGAGAGAGTCAGTACGCTGGAAAAGGACAGAGAAAAGGGGAATATTAACAATTCTGATATTAACTGTTGGGGTTTGGGCCACCATTTCAAACCATTAAGAACCTGTTTATCAATCCAGTTAGTTTGTATATTTGTCAAGTTAAGTTTTATGAGCGTTTCAAATAATTCAACAATCACAGACCTAATTACAAACCCTTGTTAGCCCAGATTTGCTCAAGTTTACTAAACCATCACATTAACTGAAGCCCTCTGTAGTGTTTCCATTGCCTGCTGTATCAGCATGCTCCTACAATTGGCTTCTGTCTGGTAAGGTTGCTGATATGTTCATAGCAATACAAGGATCTTACCCAGAATTATGCTTTCTGTTCCAATGTTACTTCTCCAAGGCATTTTGAAAGAGCCCCCTCGTCCCTACAACCCCCCCCCCACCCCCACTCCCCTACAAAAGTTGTCAATAAAGGTGGCTGAGGTTGTCGGCATTAGCAGGAAGAGCTTTATGTTCATGTTTGATGAGTAACACTCATGATTAGTTTTCCTTTATATCACTTGCTCTTGGATTTCTAGCGATTCTACCAATTATCATGGTGGAGAAACTACATGTTCTAAACTTGAGTATTTCAGAACAGAATAGTGAGATTACTATGTGAGTATTAGACTGCAATTAAGGCTGCATTTGATACACATCAGTGTAAGACAGCTTGTCAAACTTGGTATTACTCAAACTAAAGATAGTATTTTATCAAATCAATACAATCTGTTAGATTTATCAATCAATTGAATATTAATTAGATAATTAATTATTCCACCTAGACACTGTTATTGACAGTATTAATCACACACAAAACTAACAAAGTCAAATTATGTTTGAATAGACTCAATATTACCTGCAAGATCTCATTGTTCAGAAATTCAAACCATTACAAAATGTAGTAACTGTTAAACAAGTGACCATTGGTTTTGCTGTGACCATTAAAGCATAAGCTGCCACTGGTCAACTCTTAAATGATTACTTACTGGTTAATTGTTTATCTATTTCTCTCAAGCTGGGTGATGAAGAGGGGTTTACTAAAGCACCTGTAACTGGTTCTTATGACCCCTCTACACCCCGGCCGGGTCAGGTGGATACTGACGACCTCCACATTGCTCTCATCCGCATCAGCCAATCAGATGAAGATATCAGTGCAACTACCAATCCTATGTCAACTTTCAAGGAGCCACTTGATTCAGCAACAGAAGTAGAGAGTGCCACCCCTAAAGTACAGAATAACTATCTGAATATGGTTACCCCTGCCCCGTTCCGTCCCCCTATTGTACCAGACACCCAATTCGATTTGACTTTGAGCCAGGATTCTGAAGAGCAAGTATTCCAGGGCAGCAGCTATGGGCCAGAATATGCAGAACTTCAGGCTGGGGCTTCCTCATTTGATGACTGGGATTCTGATGATGAAGTGCACTCAACAGAACTATAGGTTATTAGCAGTTAACAATGCATGCAGTCAGTACTCTAGGTTATCAGCAGTTAACAATACATGCAGTCAGAACTATAGGTTATCAGCAGTTAACAATGCATGCAGTCAGTACTCTAGGTTATCAGCAGTTAACAATACATGCAGTCAGAACTATAGGTTATCAGCAGTTAACAATGCATTCAGTCAGAACTATAGGTTATCAGCAGTTAACAATGCACTCAACAGAACTATAGGTTATCAGCAGTTAACAATGCACTCAACAGAACTATAGGTTATCAGCAGTTAACAATGCACTCAACAGAACTATAGGTTATCAGCAGTTAACAATGCATGCAGTCAGAACTATAGGTTATCAGCAGTTAACAATGCATGCAGTCAGAACTATAGGTTATCAGCAGTTAACAATGCATGCAGTCAGATCATAATACATATTGTTTGTTAATGAACTGAACATTTTTATCACCTGCAGAAATTTGAGTAAGAATAAAAACCCAGCTGTTTAACATACTTTTTAAAAAGAATCATGAGAGTGCCTTTGGAGGATGTCAGATGCTGTGTGCAATATTTCGCCCTAAATTATAGAATTTGATGATTGAGTTAAGCAATTTAAAGTATAGATTCAACAAAAACAATTTGTTATTTATTATTATGAAGGAGAAGAATGTTACTTCATCAATAGCTCACTGAAATGACAAAATATTGTTAAATCATATAAATAAATATCGCCTTCGGAACACCATAAAACTGATTTTTCAACCTACATGGAAGGCCTGAGCAGCAAAGATAGATATAAATTCCTATCTGTTATCACTTCAGATATAAACATATTAATGTGACTGAACATGATAGGGATGTTAAACTTGATGTATAACATATGAAACGCCGTTTGAAGAAAATTTAACCATTTATGTAATATCATAATCTGCATGTAAATGCTTTACATTTTTTAAAGGAAGTATCCATTTGATCATAGTTAATACAAAAGTATAGTTATTTCTATTTTCTTTTGTTTTCTTACATATATTTTGAATTTACATAAAGGTATTGTTTTAGAAAGATGGCAGATAACTTTTTAGTAAAGAGAGGACACAAATTCATTCGTTTTTGGTTGTTTACCATGTTATTTTATCAAGATAAAGTTTATTATTGCATAACATCAGAAATCTTTCATCTTACAGTAGTGTGTACTTACAGGATAGACTGCACAGGGTATTTTAGTTGTTACAATAATATCTGGAGGCTGAAATTTGTTTCATATTAACTATTTTAATTCTTCAAACTCATCATTCTTTGAGGTTGTTAACAGTGTACTCAAAAGGACACAAATGTTAGCTTAGACATTCTTTTCTGTTTATACATCCAATAAATGCAAATTTAGGGTATAGATTAAATATATGTAAATAGTTACTTTACTTTTATACCAATATTTCTTAAAGAATAAATTGTTCTCACAGCGATATTTTCCTCCACGTCCAGAGTTGATCTCATATGGTGACTGTGTATACTTCTTCTTATTCAAATTAATGTTAAATCAATGAAAATTCACAGTATTTACACTTTTTCTTTCATTTTTCCATTAAAATAAGCATTATCTAGTTTTCTCTTAAATAGGTTTTTGATTAGTCATATCCAACTCTCTATGTTAGTTGGGATATATTAAGTTAGTGCTTTACTAGTCTGGTGTATAATTCAGCACTTGATAATTTAATCACAAAGTTATTTGCAAATTAATGTTTCATTTCTGATTCAATGGATTTCAGATCATATTTTTCAGTGACCATTAAAGGTATGTTATCTAAAGTTCCAAAGCACAAAGATGTTGTCTTACTCTGAAGAGAAATGTACATGGATGATATATCATTATTAAAGTTAAAGAGATATTTAGCGTTTTGGTTTATACCTACCCATTGTCTTGTACCATGTACACTGTAACCAGATAATTGGAAATTATATGTTGATGTTAGACCATACTCAAAAGATTGTCTTTAATAATGGTTTACACTACATTAAACCATTACAGAAAAGTGGTGTTGTGCAATTTACCTTTGTGCAATTTTCATTATTTTATATTCAACTTCAATATTGTCAAACATTATGCAAACAAAATTAAGAAATTTGTAAAGTGTTGAAAAGTTATTTATATTTACTAGTAAATTCATACCACCAGGACAACAGATGTGCCTTATGAAATGTTATAGGAAAGATATTTAATCCAGGGCAAGGTTATATTACCAGCCATTTAATATAGAGAAATAGAGACACTTAAGGAAGATTCATAAACAGCATAAATGCAGCTCATTTAAAAGTAACTTGTTGTGTATTCATTTCAGAATCGTGGCACAGGTACCTAATATAAGGTTTATGTGCGTTAGACAAATTTATAGGTTTTTAGGTTTGGTAGTAATGCTGACATAAATGAACTAAGTATTTCTGGTCATTGCAAGATTTAAGAAATATGTTAGGAAGATATGAGAGAGGTACAGACTGACAATGAAATAAAGGTGAGTGCATAAAATAGCTTTCATACTTGCCACTTACAACGAGATGTAGCAGAGGTCAGGACTTTTCATTATCCATGGCAACTCAAAAAATATTATATCCAAATCAGGAATAAACACACAGTAGAATAGATTGAAGAAGGTTGGAGAAATGAAAGGTTTCGAAAGATTTTCTGTGATCTGTTACAAACACCTTTCCTGTGAGTAATATCTTTATAGTTTATCTGTTTATTATGTATTTATGTAACAGCAAAGGCCTTAAATGTAATCAGAGGAGGACAAAATAGTAGCTGAATTATTTTCTCATAATCTTAAATTACATATCTCTTTCCTTTGAAAGAAAAGAAAATGAAGAGTTAACTTTGTACAATTGTTGCTATCCATTTGTTTTCTTGGACAGTACACAAATGTGAAATAGTAACATAATTAGGGGCGGTAGGGGTTTCATCTTGAGAACTAAAGTGTTTTCAACTCTTTCTCTTCTTAAGTAGTTGTGTTATTTTAGACAACATATATTGATCTGCTGAAAACACTCAGAAATACTAAGAATGTGCAACAGACAGAAATCAGTTTTATTCTCGTTGATCATTTATTTATTTCATAAATCCATATTCTGTTTTTCTCTTTAATACATCCTGAGAACTCAAGTGTTTCAACTCATTCTCTTTCTATGTAGTTGTGTTAATATATATAAACACTCAGAAATACTAAGAATGCTCAATAGACAGAAATCAGTTTTATTCTCGTTGATCATTTATTTATTTCATAAATACATATTCTGTTGTTCCCTTTAATATATCCTGAGAACTCAAGTGTTTCAACTCATTCTCTTTCTATGTAGTTGTGTTAATATATATAAACACTCAGAAATACTAAGAATGCTCAATAGACAGAAATCAGTTTTATTCTCATTAATCATTTATTTATTTCATAAATACATATTCTGTTCCCTTTAATAAATCTTGAGAACTCAAGTGTTTCAACTCATTCTCATTCTAAGTAGTTGTGTTAATATATATAAACACTCAGAAATACTAAGAATGTGCAATAGAGAGAAATCAGTTTTATTCTCATTAATCATTTATTTATTTCATAAATCCATATTCTGTTGTTCTCTCTTTAATACTTCTGTCTTACTTTTGTAGATTAAAGATGCTTTCATTGTTGGATAAACTATTTTAATTAAATTATGGAAATTTATCTCTTTTCTAATTTCCTTATTTTGTTTTGTTTCAGTTGTTATGGCTGGCATCTTTTATAAATATACTATTTATGACCCCTGTAACCCCTCAACTCTTATCCCTTAGTCCATTGCTCCATCTTTTTTCAAGCTCATTGAAAGTAATTCCGATAATAGATTGCAATAAAGAAGACATGTATGTATCCAATATATTGTTCAAGTAATTCCTTAAATCAATACAAATAGCTGTCCGCATCCCTCTCAACAAATTTACAGGCCTAGCTGCAGAGAAACAATAGAATGTATACAATAAGAAAAGAGTAGTTATAGCATTCAATAGCCAACAGCAGCAATGGAAAGATGGACCAACTGTTGATCAACGGCAGCAATGGACCAACTGTTGATCAACAGCAGCAATGGACCAACTATTGATCAACAGCAGCAATGGACCAACTGTTGATCAACAGCAATGGAAGAATGGACCAACTGTTGATGAATAGCAGTGGAAATCACATATTATACTACAGAATCTGGAATATTAAACTTCATTAAGAGCCATTAATTATTGCAATAAATAGTTTTCATAGTGTTCTGCTGTCATAAATTTCTTCTCATGATACTTCAACTTGAGCAACCAAAGGTTGGTTATTTAGACCGGCTAAAAGATTCTTTGCTGCTAAAACTGCCATTGATGTCCTTGTTTCCACTGTAGCACTCCCAACATGAGGTAAAACAACTGAAGGGTAAATAAGAAAAATTGCATTTACTTTTGCTCTTCAAACTAATGCCAATATTAAGCTCACAACTACAGGTGTCATAAGCTGGTAAGGCTAGGTCCAGTCTGCATTCCACTTTAGAATCCCCTGACAGATGTGTTGATCATAAACTGGTATTTAAAGCTAGGTCCAGTTTATGATCAACACATCTGTTAGGCGATTCCTTAATGCAATGCAGGCTAGACCTAGCTTTACCAGTTAATGATCATGACACCTGTGGGTGTGAGGTTAGAGTTGGCATCAGTTTGAGGAGCAACAGACTCTAAGGTGTCAAACATTTTGTTAATGAGAGAACGATCAAAATAGTTATGGTCCATTTCATTTCATTACATTGCAGTAGATGCTATGTCAGAAAATCACCCAGATGCATTTAAAGGCAATCAGTATCAGAGCTAAACAAAGTGAACAATTGTTGAATAAACGTTTCCCTGAGTTTCTCACCATCAGGAGTGTTTAAAGACATATATCACAATCAAATGGGAACCTGGATTGAAAGTATTACTAAACTGCTTAAGGGAGTTCAATCATGGGTGACCTTGATGAGGCTTCACACCAAATACTGGCCTTGCAAGACCTATGGTCGCAAGCATTGCGAGGACATTTCTTTTACTGATGTTGTGACACCTCTGATTTCAGTGTCTGGTTCTGGTGACATTGCAAGCCAGGGGTCATTTATGAACATGGGGTGTGTAGGTGCGGTGGCATTGCTAGCCAGGGGTCATTTGTTAACATGGGGTGTGTAGGTGTGGTGGCATTGCTAGCCGGGGGTCATTTGTTAACATGGGGTGTGTAGTCAGGCATGTAGCCCATCAAGCCTATTGAGTATCATATATTAAATGGCTATTAAGTTTTCTTTCCCATTTTTTGGCCGTCCCCTTTTCGTCCCTGAAAATGATGTGGCCCCCTGCACCTTACCCCTCTGGCTATGCCAGTGTGTGAAGTACTTACCACAATTTGATAAAGTTAGCAGAGGATCGTCTGTGGGCAATGGTTCTGGTGTTGTAACATCCAGTCCAGCTGCGGCTATTTCTCCATCGACGAGAGCAGAGTACAAATCATCTTGCTTCATAACCTCTCCTCTACAAAACAAAACAAAAACATGCTGGTGGACCCGATGGTTGTATTCCAAAATGCTGAAACTTTATCATATTATTCAATTATCATCATGATTTATAAAAAAAACACAATGCTATTTTTTTCCAACTCAGGATATACAAGTAGCATATTTATTGACTTCTTTCTCAAAAAAAAAAAAAAAGGAAATTTTTTCCTACCCAGGGTTACCATATTTAGCTGAAGAAAGAAGGACATTTTGGTTGAGGGGGGGGGGGTTGAGGGGGCTAAGTTGAGAGGTTCTCCTCCTCTGTCTAAGACAAACTGATTTTGAAGGGAAACAGACATGAAAATGACACCAGATTTGAAGTTAAATATGTAATGTAATTTAATAATTTAATTTTCAGGTTTACAGTCTTGTTCAGGGCCAAGGCCTTCTCACACGACTTTACAACATAACCCTGGTCATTGGTAACTTGTCACACCTACACACCAAAGTGTGCACAATTCAATCAATCTCTCCTGGGGCACCACAGTGCACCACAACCACGTGTCCCCCAGGGGACTTCCCATAGGGTGCAGCCACAAACCGGCGCAAACAACTATATTTACAAGTTACCTCGCAAGTCCCCATTTATACACCTGAGTGAAGAGAGGCAATGGAGATAAAGCGCCTTGCCCAAGGACACAATGTAATGATCTGGCCAGGGCTCGAACCTGTAATCCTTAGATCACAAGTCCACTGCCTTAACCACTTGACCACAACGCCCTCCATGTAAGATCAGAACAGTTGAATGAGTGTTACTATTGACAATAGAGCAACATCACTATTGAGAATCTTTTAGTCTATTTTCACTTTCACTTTATCGTCAGAAATACCTAACATCCAAACATTTTTGTTTAATTTTGTAAATCCAATGGAACACTAACTAAGGAAGATAGAAAACAGGAGGATAAGTCTGTGGGAAATCTGGATGCATGTTACAACCCCCTTTTCAATTAAAAGTAGTTATTAATACAACCTTGAGAGCAGACCTAATTTATAGCCTAACTGTAGTTTTCCCGGGGGGGAGGACCCCTAGATCCCCTTCATGCTTCAATGATCCGATGGCCACATCCCCTCCTTCTAATCCCTGGATGGCCACAACCCCTACTTTTCAACCCTAGATGACCACTTCTCCTCCTTTTTCAAATCTAATCTATTTGTGTATATTGTGAGTTGGTGATTTATAAGAAATAATACATGTTAACAGTGAATATAAACAAGGTGAACTTCTTTAGAACACCAGACCATATTGTTCAAATAAACTTACCGACTTGTGTTAATTAAAATAGCAGATTTCTTCATCATCTTAAAGGTCTGAGCGTTGAATAAATGTCTTGTC
>KN888818.1:50581-62832 GCA_000934455.1 Apostichopus parvimensis | reverse complement strand
AACAAAATGATAACTTGCTCACTTACATTCACACACACACACATACATCCAATATAAAGCAAAAATACAAATGGACTGGTAAGACTACATTTTCAAGAAAAATGGTTAAATTGGGAAGAACGTGACAAGTAAATTGCAAAATTTTAATCGTCTAAAGTCTAGAAGTAATTTATTCGACATATTTCTGCATTTCCTAGAAACTATAAGTGACCAATTCAACACTTTGCAGGAACATTATTGACATATCTTCGTGAACATTTAAATATGGCACGTTAATGTTCCCATATACCATCGAGATTAAATGTTTACCATGCAGTATAAAGTGTAACTTAACAGTTTAAACAGAATTGGACACAACATTGTTCATCTAATCTGATCCTGCAGTCATTTCTAACCGAAATTAGTGACAACAGTATTTATGAGGAACATTCTCCGCAAACAGTTACAATTTCAATAAAATTTTGAAATTAAAATTAAATTATAATAACATTGAATCGAATTATTTTGTTTTGTGACATAGACAGACAAAATAACGAAAACCAAGTCGAAATATTTTAGACAAAGTGGGAATTGTACGTAAACGTTGACTTTTGAATGTTCCAACTCAGTTCAGTTGTGGAAGAAGTAGAACAATTAGTATAGTGGAAATTTCGAATTAATGTTGGAGTAATTACGAATTCAAGAATTAAGTGGAAATTTGAGGACAGAAAAGTTGTCAGATAATAACTGGTATATATCTCCGAAACTTCGACTTATTTCTTGTCATTTGGACTTTTATTGTAGAAGATAGAGTAAAAAGAAGTAAAAATGTAAACAAATACTAGTCAGTGTATAGGGAAAAGTTGATGTGACGTCACCACAATTTGTATTTTCCAACGTTTAGCAAAAAAGTGAATATAATGCTTATTAAAACTGAGATAAAATTTAGGAAAAATAAATGCAAATAAAAATTAAATTATATTTAACCTACTTTATCTGCTCTTTATGTTTCATTTTGATTTCTTTCTTTTGAGTGGTTGGAATCAGACGGCCTCTGTTTTAGCCCAACCCACACGTAGTCGAGTCGTCCAGTGCAAAGCTATGATGAGTGTATCGTTTAATTTGCTGTCATATTTCCCCAACCAGTGTTACTAGCACTGACATAGTATGCTACGTGCGTACTATTGCTTTTACCATTTGGAAGGATAATATCTTCCGCGTTGTGATTTAATGGGATTTCTCAGGTAAGTTTAATTGTGAATGCCAATTTCTAATTTGTAATCATGAAATGTTTCTCGGGTGTCTTAAAATGGATCTTTTGATTGAACTTAACGGATGGCTTAAAAGTAACTGTTAAGTTATGTTATTAATTCATAGTATGCTTAGGCTAGGGCCAAACGTTAGGCCTCCAGTCCTAGGCCTACCGTCCGACTCCTAGTTGTACTAATAATACTGTGTAAGTGAGGCTTCCTCAAAGTTAACAATAAGTGTCGAGGCTTATCAGTGTTGGAGAATTTTTTGAAAAAGAAGTTGCCTGTAAGGCTTTTTGTCCTGAGATATTAGTAGCCTGATAACATTTTGAGAAAGCATGTAACAAATTTGTAAACATTGTTGAATCTTCCATAGGCTACCCTAATAGTACTAATACTATACTGCTAGTAATATAATAGAATTAGAAACAAACTATACTATCGGAATGAGCTTCCAGACGGCCTTAGTATTGAAAGTATAAGTTCATGAATGTTAAGGCCTTGTTGGCATAATTAATAGTTACTACATCACAAAACATTTCTGACATTTCATGTGATGATTATGGAAAGAAGCCATTGCATTATTTTGCAGTAGCATCCTTAATTTTTGAAATGAATGATCATATTTCCCACCAAATTGATATGCATGAAACCAACTGCTAGCAATTTATTTGGAAATATGCTAGTCAATACTAAGGCATCAAGGCTAATAAATAAAAAAAAAGAAGGTGGTATTGAAGAACTTAGCATGCATAGACGCCGCATGTGTGACCTGATTAATTAGCGATGGCATTGCAAGGGTCCTACCTGTACCCCGTACGATTTGACACAGGTGTCCTACTAGTGATGCGTAAGGTTGGCATGTAACATACACTTTTGAGTAGTCAAATGAGAACTTTTCGTATGATGGTCTGCCATCACTGGCCAAACAAGAAAGTCTTTGGCTTTTGAGTACAGCATTTCTGTATGTTACCATGTTAAATGAAATCTAACCGTAAGTAATTACTGTCTTTATTCAGTTTAAATTGTGCTGTGTACACTTGTACAGCAAGCACTAGATCATATTTTATACCATGAATTTGGTTTACTAGGCGATGAAGACAGTTGCCAATTTTGAATGTTGGTAACCCAACTGGCTTTGTGGCCATGAACTTAGGTAGCCCAAATACAGTCATAAGGAGCACCATGCACCCAGTTCATAGGATTTTTTGAACCTTGACCCATCTTGATATTGGTCTTGCTAAGTGCCTCATCAGTGCAGATTGTCAACCTGATTTTAGGCCTGCAATACTTTGGTTCACATTTACTGAGAAGTCAAAGATTGACATGAAGTAAGTTCATCTTAAGGTCTTACTTGAAGCATTTGACTAATAATAATAATAAGATATTTGGTTCTGCCTGGCAGGTACTATATCACTGAAGTTAATATTCACTGTTGTTACCCATGTACAGCAAGCCAACTCTATCCCAATTTACTTTTGTAAATGTTTAAAGAAGGTACGTACATCATGTACAGTAAGCTACATCTGCAAATGAGTGTAGATGTGACCAATAGCTGACCACACTGAAGAAAATGCTGCAGACAACTCAATCACTCTCGTAGTGTTAAGAAGAATGGGACTGACTGGTAGCTTTAGACAAAACTCTATAGAAACTGTTCATGTTGCAATTTATTGAAGACTATGTTGTAAACATTAATGTTGACATGTTTGGATCAATGAGTTGGTGTCATTAACATGGGACTGAAGGAAAGAAAGTAGTCCATGCTTGCAAAATTATATCAAGTGCTCTCTAGTACATACATAGTAACCTTGAACACAGAAACATCTGTCAAAAGTTTTCAAGTATATACTGTACAATCACCTTGCTTAGTTTTTTGTCAAGTTGAAATGGTAAGAAACAAGCTGGTTTCCAAGTATACATATGTGAAGTAAATAGATTGTGGTTACATAATGACAGATCGATATCTCGTCATTGAAATGTCTAGATCTCATGTGTTCTCTGATCGGTCATGGGATTGAGTGGTGTGCAAATGACATGTTAATACATTTCGACCGCTCAGGCTGTACATACTGTAGATACAGTAGGTTGCCTCCATGTATCCCGTAAATTTTAAACACTGTAAAATTCCTTCCGTAAAGAGATGCGGTGGTGCCTATCTCAGGCAAACAGGAAACAGTTAGTTTCCTGAATTACAATCACATACTGTACTCTACCCATTGGTGTACTGTAGTGTGACAGTGTCAACTGCTTGATTTCATATATAGTGGTGAACTGTAAACTACTTGGAACTTGTAATTCGAGTATACGGTAGGTTTTACTAACAGAGGGTACAGTAGGGTGTACCAGACAGGAACGAATCATTATGCACAGTAATGCTTGAAGCCTACTGTAGGAACCTAGCCATTGTGAGGGTCTGGGCACTCTGGTGAGTCCTGGTCCTTCTGGGTCTATTCTTTGTTATACTGTATAATGTTTGTTCACCGAGTCATTCTCTTCAACATCAATAACAGTTTGGATCCGGTAGTTTCGTTTTGAGATTTTTAAGTAAATATTCCGTGAAGTGTGGACGGATTTAGGTTGAAATACGAAGATATGAACAATTGGAATTGAATTAGAAAATTGAAATTGAGAAGACACTAACTGTGTGTACATGTACATTGGCAAGGTTTGGCGATTCACATTTGGCAATTTACATTGTAAGTAACTTAAGGATTTATTTTTAAGTTTATAGTTTAATACATTCGTCAGCAATGAAATAGCCTACAACATACCACCTCATACTGAAAGTGTAACCTACCATAGTCCAAACAATACATTATGGTTCTTGACAGGGATTTAAGTTACAGGTCTTGTTGACTAATGCAATAAGTATGTCTGAAGAATCTTACATCAGTCAACTGACCATTACTGTATGTCTGAGTAGTATGGAACTTCAACATGATATGCAGAGGCACAAGCAGGCTATGCAGTTGTATCCTGGAATGGAATGCAGACTTCCTGTCATCCCATTACCTCTCTGCACCTCTTCTCATTACCTCCCCCCCCCCCACCCCAACATAACCTCATAACCTTACTGCCCAATTTTATTAGCCCGGCACCCTTTAGGGAGAAACTAGTAAAGGGAAAAGAAAATGTGTCTTCAAAGTTGAGTCTGTATCTGTGTCAGTCCCTCTTCTAGTTCAACATGTAACCGAATGATGTTTACTTAGCATTGTGTAAAGTTTTGTGATTTCACCAAACCTGTTAAGTGTGTGTCAAAATTAAATAACAATTGCAGAGAGTAAGAAACCTGGCTGAGAGGTTTCGTCAAATCATTGCATGAACTTAATTAGCAGGTATTGATTGGATAC
The DNA here is from genome assembly GCA_000934455.1 of Apostichopus parvimensis. Lineage (NCBI taxonomy): Eukaryota > Metazoa > Echinodermata > Holothuroidea > Aspidochirotida > Stichopodidae > Apostichopus > Apostichopus parvimensis. Next base: position 58,250 of record KN888818.1, on the reverse strand, counting down.
TTTGGTCCAAATACATTTTTAATTGATTATTAATCACATGTGAAAACAAATCAGAACTATTTAAAGGTTTTTTTGGACTGGTCAAGCCAAATTTAGTGTGGTATCCTGTAAACAATTTAATGTGCACAGTCAAAGAGAGAGTAATCAGCTTTGAAAGGATTTTATCCGTGTAGGGATTAGTGAATCATCAAAATTCAATAGTTTACAAATAAACTAATTGGTTTAGCAAATGAGCATCGTCTTCTCATATTTGTTTTTACCTTACCAAAGTTTAGAATAGAAATTGAAAACGAAATTTGATAAGTCTGATACTGACATATTAGTATTATAATAGTAGAAGGTCAATGAAGTCACTGACTGACTTTTGTAACTTATTGTTTAAATATGGCATTAACGAAGATATTATAGAGGTACTGTAGCACTGGAAGATGATAGTCTGCACATACCTGCATATAGCATATCAAATTTAGACTGACACTTGGGTACTTCCAGCATCATGAATAGGTGTGATGGTTGATACTAGCCATAGGAGAGTTCTTTAATATGTATATATATCGCAGCATTGTGTACAACACAATGTTCTGTACATTGCACTGTGCATGGTAAGTAATCAAGGGCGGTTGATGTTTAAATTTAGAATACAGTGAGGGAGAGGGGTGAAGCATTTCTGTATTGAGATGGAGTATTCGAACTTCAAGCAGAGCTCTTGTTGGAAGTGACTTTGATCAATTTTAAGATGCGATAAACTGATTAGCTCGTCGCGTCAAGGTTTCATTCAATGAAACTAGATTGGAAATATGTTCAAGTTTTAGTCTTCACTATTGTGATTGAATTAGTACTGGTACTAGAAACGTCTGGCAGTTTACTGTCGATAGTCAATTAAAATTCATTAATATTACTTCCTCTTTAACCTTTTACAATTCTTTAAAATGTCAAGAGGAATTGACTTAGTTTGACATTTATGCAATCTTTCTTCGAGTAATGCATGCTAGGTTTATTGAAACTTGTATTGAATACAAAAAGCCACTTCCAATTACCTAGATGATTTTGTTGTGGTTTGTTAATTGCTTGGAGGATGATGTGGGAGGTATAGGATGTGGGATAAGATAAAGGGGGGGGGGGACTGATGCTATTCTGTACCTTCTCTCTGAGATTACTGTAATACCTCTGGGGATGTTATGAGTTAAGTTTGCCATGTGATATTACTTGTTGAGGTACATACTATACGGTAGGAATTGATAGTTTGTTGGCAAGTTGTCATAGTTCATTACAATATCTACAATATATATAGGACGAGGGATAAGATAAAGGGGGAAGGGGGGGGGGGGAACTGATGCTATGCTTTCTCTCTGAGTTAACGTTATACCTCTGGGGATGTTATGAATTAAGTTTGCCATATGATATTACTTGTTGAGGTACATATATACTACTGTATACCGTAGGAATCGATAGTTTGTTGGCAAGTTGTCAATGCTGTTCATTACAATATAGATCTACAGGGTTGAATTCATCTGGGGTACCATATACATATATACAGTCATACAGATCCATGCAGCATTTTAAAATAAAATTTATGTCGCACATCTAGACGTCAAGCTGCTCAAGGCAACATTCAGACCCAAACACAGCATTGTTACGAATGCAGGACGCAGTGTCTTAGCCAGGGACGCAAAATCTTCAAACTACTTGCGTTCAATCCTGTTTTTGAGAAACAAACCCCAAGTAAGCACACTGACAACTAGGCCTATGCCAAAATAACGGAACACATTGTGATCGAACACCAGATAATTGTTTGAAAACAAATAAAATCATAGCGATCAAATGCACGTTGCTTCGGTGCAAAGCTAACATAGCTATTAGTTACACAGATTTTCATGCTAACATTAAGCCAACAATGGTTTCCAAATTTCCCGTGATTTGATTGGCTAATAGTCTCTTGTCTGCAAACACTCTTGCACCTTCAGTGCTCAAAGTATGTTGGTTTAAGTGTAACTAGTTGTAACATTATTTTCCCATGTGTAGAGATAGTGAAGTTTGCAGTATAGGCTATCGTATGTGTGCACTCAAATATGTAAACCTTAAGCCTTGTTGTCACATAGGTAATTAGGTATGTTTCGACAACAAGCATTCATGTTACATGTTGGAAAATACACAAACCTAGCTCAGCATTCTTACGATGTTTAGACCAGGACGACCGCTAACATAAATGCAAGAAATGAATCTTCCAAGATACACTTGAGACGGCGATATGATCGTTTTATCACAGGCTTTCAGGATTTGCGCATGTGCACTGTGCAGTTGAAACTCCGAAGTTTGAACACTCCTACATATATACATTCATTAATGAACTGTGTGGAATTTAGCGAGATCTGCACACTGTAGGTACAGGGATTTTTGAAGAGTAGGTCGTTGGTGAAATCCCTTCAAGGTCAAAGCATGGAGCTACTACTTAGTTGGTGAGTAGGGAAGTATAAGGCGGTTGAAAGTTGCAGGGCGTTGAAAGTCGGTTGAAATAGGGGCGGGGGGTCAAGAAGAGGGGTGGGGCGGGGCGGGCTGACCCTGTAAAACAGAGAAGCTAGGGCACTGGATGGCATCTGCCCTATATATTGTGTAGAGTATTCACGAGTATATATGCAGCGTTACGATCGCAAATTTACAACTGCACTAGTAAAATAGCTCATATAATAAATAAATGCAATTGGTGTTCGATTGGCATGCAAACTTGTTTTCTCTAGTAACATTACTGCAAAAATGTAAAATATGAAGCTGTCTCCACTCTCCTGATGATAAACAACCTGAGGTGAGGCAGCTTCACCCGGAAAGGTTATTTTTTTTTACTGAGAAAGCAAATTAAAAAGATGCCTTGTTCATCTCACTTGAGGTTCCCATGAAAGAAAAACCTGACATTCATATGTTGTCTGGCTCTGTGGTCACCAATGTGTTAATGTTATGTAGAAGTGTCAACATTAATGGTCATATGTAGTATGTTGTAGACTACTGTACTACTGTCTCAAAACGGCTCTTCGGGGTTTTGTCCTCTGCTGACATTGCCTGCATCTCCTGTATGATTCATCCTTGACTTAATCACACTCTGTGTACTATATATACATCAGTGGCTGTAGTCCCTGGGTATTTGCACTGTAAATATGATATATATCTTAATTCCCTTCTTTTGGTCTCAATGAAGCCATTGCCAACAATTCTCACCTACAAGGCACAAAGCTGTGAAAAGGGATAATGTGGGCATTTTCAATTTGTTCCTTAATGATATTAACAGCCCTATATGTGATAATCAACTCCTGCGTACTCTACTGTAAAATTTATTTAAAGGACAATTTTTTTTCATCATTTCAAGGCCAGGAGTAGGAAGGGTTGTGTCTTGAAAGTTTAAACACGTAGAGGAGAAAAAAAAATAAATATTGATAGTAAGTGTAAAACCTAAGAAAAAGTAGGTGATAAAATTTCATAAAATTTTGTTAATGAAATTAAAGTTTGTTTCCAATCTTAAAAGCAGTTCTCTCTGACACCAAATTTTTTGTGAATTTATTTAGAAGAAAAAGAACAGGGGTTAAAAGAGGAGCAAACAGAGCAAAATGTTGGATAGGATTGGGAGAGGTCAGAACAAAAACAAAAAAAACTGATGGATTACAAATCTTCTCATTGCTACTGTGTGGATTTGAATTGACTGAATCACTGTGAGGATTAGTTCTCGCTCACGATTAGTGCCCTCGCATCTCCTGTGCTCCTAGGAATACCTTACATACCAGGCAAAACTTCACTGGGGCTACTCTTAAATTAGTCTTGTGTCATCGATTCTCATTCCGACTCCCGTAGTCACACCACAGGACAGTTGCCTTATTTGTACATCATAGCTCATATTGCAAGTAAGTTGTGTAGAGTTACTCATGGAGTTTTAACGGATGTAGGGATTTGGGAATACATATTCCCTCCAAATATCTGATACTGTATGGATAAATGGAGAAGTTCTTTAATTTTTCTGTTACTCCCGGGTGTTTGTGTTTTGTTTTATTCGTCGGAGATTAGTTGAATGGCTTTATTAATTAGATGTTATAGTTCATCACAACACTGTTAGACTCACAGAGCATGGGAGTTTGATTAAGTGTCATTTAATTTCCATTCATACATTGGACAAATAGTTCAAAGGCTACAGTCTAGTTTATACTACCATTGTATACAGTGTAGAAAGTCTCCTACAGTACAGTAGGTTATATGGCTTTAGTTGGTTTACTGTTGTTCAGGTCATTAGGTGTATGCAATATGATGTTTACTCCGCAATGCAGTGTGCTGTAATGTTTTGCACACTTAATACCTGCATTTGGTGTACAACTGTCTAGATTCTGACCAGGTCAAATAACATTATGTCCACATAATTGAATTAAAGTTGTTCTTTTAGAGAAGGAGAAGGAATCTAAATACTGTAAACTTCAAAGAGATTCATTTGGTTGCTCTAGGGTTGGTGTGATTTGGTGATTTCAATTAATCCGTTGGTCGGTTTTATCCAATGCCGCAAAAATTTGGGACCGACAAACTTAATGTGTTGCATTGCTTCATATGTACAAAGTAGTAAAACTGAAATTAGTATAGAGCATTGGACTTGAAATTAAGATACATACACAGTTATACAAAGACCACTCAGATGAATGATTGATTTGTGGTTTGGATTGATCCAGTAATTGTATTTACAAATGGGTTGGGCCTTGCTTGTTTATTTTACATCCATTCTGTAGTTCGACAAAGAAGTTTAATCTGTAGTCGGGTAGACTGAAGAAAACGTGGAGTCGGTAAATACTTTGCATAGTTTGGTTGATACGCTAGCTAAGTTACAGTTTGATATACACAGTATGGTACTATGTACTACCGTACGTCAGGAGTGTTCGTTTCTGAGATGATAGAGATGATATTAATACAGTTTAACAATCCCCATAGTTCACCAGTTGTTTGAATTACAGTATATTGGTACTACAGTAGAAGCCATCACCCCTCAAAATATTAATATTCAAAAAATTAATATGTAATTTAACTGCAGAGAGTCCTCCCCGGTTGAACATAGTTATGGTAATGCTTATAATAAATATTCCTATCTAGAGGCAACCATGGTTTGTTTGTTTTGTGTGCTGTAATTTCTAGGTGGATTCAGAAAAATATTCTCCAAAACCCTCTAGACTCTCCTCTGATAATAATGCTTCTTTGCTATTGTTTGGAATTGACACTAAAAAAAGACAATTTTTTGTTCAGTATTTTTACACAGGTCTCTTGTGTGTGCATTTCCATCTTTCAGTTTACCATTGGAATGTGGAAAGAGTGACAAAAGGCCTTTACACAAAACTGATTTCAGGTTTTTGGCCTGAGGCTCAGGTCATGTTATTGACACACAGTTCACAGAATGATGAAAAGTCTAGCAATACAATAAGCGGTTATTGCTGGTTGTGGTGATTCAATGGCAGTCACCTCTCCCACCCATGGTAGGAAACAGTGGGTGCTAGTGTTTACCTCATTGGTCAGGAATTGAAACACCAAGAGGTCTACATAGGCTACAGTACTAAGTAATGATATTTTTGTCATTTGTGACTAACTACTACCTGGGTTAAATTTGGACATGTTGTTTGTGCATATTTTAACATATATACACTATCAATAGAAGTTATATGCCCTTGCTTAACATGAAACACATTTACAACATTATGTTTACATTTACAACACACAATTACAATACACATTTAAAACATAGATACAAATATCATGTATAAATTCATTTCTAGCATGTTGCTGTACTCCACCTTGACTTACACTGCTACACTACTGTACCTGCCATGGCTACTAACATGTCATGTTGAACAAAATGGTACAGTATGCTGCATTAATACATGTCCATATTTGATTGGTTTCCCCCATTCAGTCAGTCAAACATAGGTATTGCATTTGTGTGATGTGCTGTATATGTTGACAGACAGTATGAACCATATTGCCATAAATCACTGTATGCTGAACATAACAGATCATGTTTTTTTACGTACTGTACTGTTCTGTAGTTCTGTAGCTGCTCTGTAGGAATTTCACTTCCACTTTGATGCTGATGTTTTGCATAGTTGAGGTTTGAGTGAAGTCAACTTGTATGTAGAATATGTACAGACGCCTACATAGATCAGTTACATTGCAAGTAGCATATATGCTTTTCTGAAAGATAAAAAACATGGAAACATGGAAAAGGTGCTGGTTAAGCATTTGTGTTATGTCTGAAGTACATGACAATTAATGGAAGGAGTCTGTAACTGAAGGTTACAGTTAGGGTTTTTAGCAGCAGGTTGGATCCATTCCAAGAAGAATGGTTTTGAGAATAGTACGCTCATTAAATATCAAATGTACAATGACCTCTATTGTGTTTGACACAATTGATATAAAAAGAAGACTTTGTCTGTTACCTAGTCGCTGAAGGAAGTTCTAGAAACTTTGACTGTAGCACATTACGATGATATATATGCTACTTAAACCCAGACTGTGAACGAAAAAAAAATTCTCTACAGTTCTTACTGTAGTGTTGCATTTGAGGTCTGTTTAATACAAAAAGTGCTTAAAAGTTTGCATTCTAACTCATTCAAAAACCACATCTACACTTTTTCTTCTTCTTGTTCTCTTTTCTTTGACAGGTGCCTCTAGTATTTTTCCCCACCATAAGTTTTACTGCCGGGATATTTTTTAGGGAGGAAGCGTAAGCAAAAAGTGCGTCGTCACCATGGCGCTGTTGTCGTTAAAGATTAACATTGTGTCGGCCCATAGCACAAAGACCATGCAGTTTGAGCCCGCCACTATGGTCTTTGATGTCTGCCGAATGATACGAGAGAAGATACCAGAAGCGTCCTTGCTGCAAGGCCAAGGTACAGTATATGACTACATATTACATTGCATGTGATGCATCCCACCATATGTATAGAAACAACAGCACTGGTAGAGCCCAATTTACAGCAATTCGTTCCATCGTCTTTTGATTGCGTCTGTTGTTTGATATAACCACAATACCAGTGGATCTCTCTATCTGGATTTTAGCCCGGCTTCAGTTTTCTCCATGGCTTACATGTACAGTAAGTTGTACATGTTGTTCACAGGGAACATGGTAGGTACCATATGGTTATAGGTGGTGCATGCTTGGAGACCTGTCCATTATGTTGGTGGAGAAGGTACACATGATGGTTGGAGGATTTATTTGCCTCCTCTCTCCTCATACTGCCTCATAAATTTCCCATCTTCCTTACAAGAATTGGTAACATTTGCCATTGCATCCCACTGACCCAATTCTAGTTCACCTCTCACTTTCTCGCTCTCCCAAATCTACCAGTCTGAAGATGTGCTTGGAGTTGCCTTAAAGTACACATGACTAAGGTTGATGTTAGTTTAGGTTCTATGTTGGTATGGGTTCTCAATAATTTTGAGAAATATATTTAGTAACGTTTTCATGAGAAGTAGTTACTTTATATGAACAGTGTTCAGACAGCTGCTAAACTAATGGTAAAATAGCAAGAAATTCAACTGGCTATACTGTAGTTTGAATGGTGTCTAAATGTCATTTGTTTGCGTTTTTAGTGTTTAGAGGGTGGTGTGCCTGTTTTCATGAAAGATGTGAGAAAATTGAAAAAATAATGGTATGATCGATAAT
>KN888818.1:9427-40671 GCA_000934455.1 Apostichopus parvimensis | reverse complement strand
ACAAAAACTCATATATATTTATAAACACAGACAACAATTTGAAATCGTTGGCGTCATCGATATCTGGAGCTAGTCAAACATAACAATTAAAAGCCCCAGAATGGTTGATCATAAAAAATCATGAAACGGTTAATTGCACATTGAATTGGGTAAAGGGGTATATCTTAAAGGAATGCATCGTAGGATCATGATCAGTGCAGGAAAATTTAGGACAAAGGAACATTTGTTGAGGACAGTTTTGTGCATTTGATAACATTCAACCCACAATTTTTAATATTTAACATTATCAAGTAATGGTTAAAGTTAAAGATGTAAGAAAGAGTTTTTCATGTAAACTCCTTGATGTACAAGTGTGAGGGGAAAAAAAAAAAAAATTGGTCAATTGATTAGAGTTCTGTGTAGCTCAGCATTTGAACACCACAAGTGCACAATAACAACAATGGTTTTTACTTTTTTGCTATTCATCCACAAAGAATTTTTTTCCTGTGTATCGGTCAGAGGAATCAACCAACAGTTCATACTTTAACATTTGAATTGACAGTCGAGGCTCCTGTCTGATACTGCACTGTACAGAATAGCTTGTACTTCATCACAACATGTTTGTAATTTTGTGATAATAAACCAAGATAGTTTTTGATTTGTCTACATGACTATTAATTTTAATAGTAAGACTGTGCATAACTACTCCAGTCATTTACGTAACAACATGAAGAAGTATACTCAGGTTTTTTTTTTTCTTCTCTTGAGAACTTGTGTTAATTATGAAGCAAGAGCCTTAAGGAGTTTTAATATAAATTTGATCTCTGATTTGCATTAATAAAACAAAGCATCGGGTAAGTCTCCAAGGCATTTGCACTAAGAGCTACATGTTAATTACGATATAATTAACAATTTCATTCAATTAAGTTGCCTGCATACCTTGGTTACATTATTAAAGTTTTGTAGGCAAGTTCTATCGAAGACCAATTAAAGTAAAGATTCTATTAATTAAATAACAAGTGTAGCTTATGTGCTGCTTTGTACTACTTACAGGGACATTCAATTTAGATAAGTGGTCCATCTTTGCAACATTCTTACATCAGTGTCCATGTACTGTAATACACAGAATTCAACTATATGTTTGACCTTTGTAAGTTTGAAAAATTTACAAAAAGTAATTTTATAAGGTTTATCCATTCTAAAATAAAGGGTTCCTTATGCTCAAGCATTCCTTGCCAAAACAGTCTTGCCAAAAGACAAAACAAAAGGCACACTACAACAAGTAATTACTTAATTACATAATTACTTAGAAATGGTCATTACTGATTCTCAGTGTGACAGGTACCCACAAAACTGTCACAAACTGACCCCTTCAGTTTGTGGAATGACCCTATATTTATTAAGTGATACACAACCCTTTAACCCCAAAGTGTGTAGGATATTACTGTAGAAAACCAGACCCTTTCAACGTGTACAGTACGTTCCAAATCACCGGTTCGATAGTCTACGTATGTACTGAACCATCCATTGGAGGAAACCCCACTGTGACAACAACCTTGTATTTGCATTTTCATCGCCACGAATATGAGATGAATTTTAATATCATTAGTATTTTCCTGGTTACCTCTGTACATGGGAGTAATATCCATGGTGTGATGAAATGTAAACCCTCCACGTCTCTTTGACCATGTTTAATTTATCGATTACCCGTCAATCACACGCCAGCCTACATGAGAAGATCCTCCCATTGTGACTCGAATGTTGAGCTGAGAATAATAATAAACCATCTCAAATCCTTTGCCATATGTGTGCTTGAACATTGTGAAATAATAAAAGCTAATTCTGCTCGTAGTAGTTTGTTGACTACAGAATTCCCTGACAAGGTTTTTCTCTTTTTTATTTTTTTTTTACAAGGATATAGCATTTTTATGCCATCACAAGAGCAGATCAATATTCTCACAGACCAAAAGGGTGGAAAGAAAGGATTATATACAGTATTAAAGCAGGGCTATTTTGGGTTACTTTTTTTATCAGTTTTTCTTTGGCTATTTGGGGCTAAGATCTCGTAACAATGTAGTTAATGAGCTGGACCAGTCAGCTATGAGTTTACAACTTTTTAAATTTAAAGTTGGAAATTTTTTGAAAATTTCCAGTCCGCCCTCTACATCATGTCATTATTTCTGCTGTTTAAAATAAAAACCTGTCTGGGTCATGAAAATGTTGACAGTCAAAACAAAGTCGTTAATATCGGCTGACGAAGCTTCATGTGGTGCAAAACATGTAAGAGGATGGGCTGTCTTATTGTAATTTTCATAATTAATGTCTCTCATATCTTGAGTGAGACATGGTAGGTTAGGTAAACTTGCTGATCGACCAACTGGAGAGTGCTGCATTAAACATTAATGACAAACGATATTAAAGCAGACTTCAGGGCTTGATTCTGTAATTTAGGAATATATATTAGCTGGTGGATTTTTCTTGTTACAGACGTTACATACATATAGTTAACTTGTGTTCAGTGTTCTAATTGGACATTTCATATGACTCACGAGTCCATTGTCAGTATTTTCCATCAAAATTTTGGATATTACTGTGAAATTAAAAACTTTTATTTTCTGTGAACATTTATTGACATAGTTTATAATTACGTGTAGTGCAGAGTCAGTCCGTTTGGAATCCCCAGGTTACAATTTCTTCCAAGGATCCCTGTTTTTAGCTTAGAATACTTACATGTATTTCCTGAAGTTTGCTACAAACATTTATTGATATAGTTTATAATTACTGTACGTGTAGTGCAGAGTCAGTCCGTTTGGAATCGTCAGGTTATAATTTCTTCCAAGAATCCCGCTTAGAATACTTACATGTATTTCCTGAAAACTTTAAGTACTGTGCTTATTGTTTATCTTGATATGCGTTGTATTTAGTAGATTTTTATGACAACTTGGGCTTAATAATGTAGTACTAGTTCTGATTACCTTGAATAAAATTTTCAAATGTTTTAAGATTCTATCCCTTTAAGTGAAGACAAATAACAAAGTATATTACAGGCTTGGTTGTCATGTGAACAGTTCCCATTTAAACCAGTTTGAAAGAGTCGTTCCATTTAATCATTTTTCAGCATATTAATTCGTTAATGAATTTATAGCATTAACCCCTCAGACCACCAGCTTTAAACACCTAAAGTGATCAGTTTAATATTGATAAGGTACGGCTCACTCGATGTGAGAACAATTTAGAGGAGACGTTTTCCCGACCTCTGCGCTGTCCAGCAGTAATTGAATTTTCTGCGGTTAATAATCTTCATTTCACTACAAAAAAATGGAAGACCAACGCAGATTCTTGATTGGATTTTGGTCCCTGAAAGAATAATGAAAGTAGCTGGATGAATCAGCGGTCGGCTAGCAAATGTTTGTCCGGCATCAATCTTAGCGTCATGCACCACTGAGTGCTGACTCATCCAAACATCCCAGCTAGAGAACTTAAAGCAGCTTAGTGGACTTCCAAACTTGCGGACACGGTCGTTCCGTGTTTTGGTTAGTCAGCCCCAAAGAGTACTCTCTGTATACTGAGTCTTTTCAAAATGTCAGAGTGGGACAGGTTGTTCATGTATATGTTTGCTTCTCACTTACCTGTCTCCCCACAACCATAGCACCCTCATTGTACCGTGCCTAGAATGAACTGGTAACCTTTTAAAACTCCGATCTGCCATGCTCAAAACCTGGTCACATTCTTGAGCTGTGTCCCTCCTAATGTCATCACCCTCTGTTCCTTTTTCGTTCCAAAGCTACCGTATGATTCAAAGAGTCCTATGTATAGCGCTCTTCAACTAGGATTCTCATCCACCTGAATCTGCTGTCTGTATTCTGGGTTATACTCCCATCTCCTGCCCTACAGAACCATCCATCATGAAACCTCCATTTCAACAATCGTTTTCTAAGACCAATAAAGTTCTATATTAAAGAATATTCCAATTTTAGTTTGGACATACTTTTTCAGATTTCAGCAGTGCCAGTGGTTCGTCATTCAGCAAATAATACTAATAATGATGATGATCATAATAATAATAATAACAACAATATTAATAATAATAATAATCAACAGTTATTTTTACGATGTTTAAGCAACCACAAATGTGGGAGAAACCCGTCAGGGCTTATGGAGTACAATGTACAGGTAGGGTGGTTCCAATTCAACATTTTAGCTATAATTTGGAATTCTTCAATTTAGAAAGTCATTTCAGATGGGAAAATTGTAGAAGGCTCATGGATGAAAAACCCACCTCATCTCATTGCTACAAATGCCACTAGGCCACAGCACCGGTTAAGAATTTTTAACCACAATGAATTATGTCAGACATTGAAATCGATGGGCTGTTTCCACTTGGCTTGTTCAATTAAATCAAAATTTAAACAATTTTGTTTATAAATGATCTGATGTTTATCCAAGCGGTCATCTTCATGCTTTCGTATGACAATGCAGTCTTGGTGATATTATTGCTTTAGTGAATTGTAGGAAATACCCCTTCAGTTTTATATCAACAAAGGTGTCTCCTATCGGAAAGAGGAAATGTTGTTTAATCCCTGTTCATTTCTGGTTCAAATTATGCGGCATATATTTGATGAGAGTACACCGTAAAACGATGCCTGGACTGGGATAAATTATGTTGATAAGTTACCATGTAGAATTGAGTGTCTTGAAAACAATTTCCTTTCCAATGTTCAATATGCTGTAGCGTGAGATGTATAATTAATTACGTTAGTTGTGACTACCCGTAAAAGGTAATTGCTACTATGGTCTGCATAAATCAAGCAGTGCTTTGGTGTTTGCTTTGTTCTCAAAGATGCATCAGGTGCCCTGGGAATGCAGCCAATTTGGACAATTTTCTAATGCTAATACCTCTCTAAACTATCATGCTCTCAAAGCACTGGTATTGTCAGTACACACAGCTCCTAACCTTGATCTGATAGAAACATGATATTCATACTGCTCGTACTTACAATACGAGTGCTCTGAAGCGGGACATGACACTACAGTATATGAAAAAATAAAAATTGTCCCAACTGGGTGGGGAATGGATTGCCAGATTGAAAAATTAATACTTGCGTTTATGATATTCATAGAGATAAGAGAAGAGCAGCATTTAACCACCAAGGTGAGATTACATTGTAAAAGGTTTCGATCTGTTAGTCTTAGATTTATTCGTCCTAGTTCGTTGCCTACCTTACCTGTCTCCTCAAAACCCTCATCACACTGGTTGTATCATGCCAAAAATGAGACTGATAAACCCTGGGGGGGGGGGGGGGGGGGTGAGGAGACAGTTAAGTTTGTAATTCATAAATTATCCATACCTGGTTACTTTTGGGATTTATTTTGTCCGTTTTCAAAATATTCTGCTGTGCTGCAGAAAACTGATTCTAAATTATTTCAAATGAAACTTGACTAGTCTAGCTAAACAAATGCATTGTGAGTGGCTTTTAGTTGCTAATAGTTTACATTTGATACAGAATATAGGCAGCACCACCCTCACCCACATCCTAACCTCCCACTCCTCACCCACTGTAATTTATAAAGTCCTTAACAAATGTAGGGCTTGGTGACTTTATTTTCATAATGGCAAACCTGAAAATAGAACTTTTCTGAGTCATTTCCTGCAGTTGATGTCATACAGTGGACAATGGATCATGGCATTGTTTGAATTCTTAGTCTTATCCAAACAATGCACCCATCATAGCTACCCAATGATTGGGAGCATTGTTGAAATTGTTATGTTAAGATGGAAAAATATCATATGAAAGCAATATTACTGAGTTCATCCTTCATGTTTCTCTGTTAAATATGTAACATTACAGTAACCTACAGCTCTACATACTTTTTGGATGAATGCAGCTTACAAAGTCACCTTGACAAGGTAGAAGAAAAACATTACCACTTTAAGATTCAGGTTATCTGATGCCAGCTACAGTTGGTGCGACCTGACATGACCTTTGACCTCCAGTATGTCATTACTTGTCCAATTACACCTGCAGGCACTCAACTTTGTTTTAATCTACAGCTGTCAACTGAGGTCAAAGTATGACAGTCAATATGAAAGAATCGTTGAACAAATAGTACAACTATTCCAGTTGTCTTGCTGCCAGGATGTTTACTATACTGCACAGGTGCTTCTCTGTTGCACCAATGACAAGATTGGGTGTGACAATCTGTACCATACACAGTTCCATGTGCAACTGTACAGCTCTCTCACACACACAGGCACATATTGAAAATTGTATCCGATTGAACTTGGTCAAGTATCTTGAATGATGGTTGCACACCAATGATATCATGCATATTTGAATCATGGGATTGAAGGGTTGGATGGTCTTTGTACCATGCACATGTCCTTTTTGCAGGTGTACAACTTCCAAAAAAAGTGAGTGATTTTGTATCCTGATTGGGCTTAGTCATGCTACAGTAGGTGAATGTTAGAAGCAGTGAACAAGTTTGTTAATCATCAGCAATGGGAGTTCCACTGTTTGTACCATGCACAATTTGTTTTCCTTGCTTTTTCCCCTTTCTGAGCTGTACAGCATCTGGATTGATGAAACATTAGGCAAAAGTAGTTGAAGTGTTGGTATTCCATTTCCATTATTATGTAGCTAATGATCCTTATCTATGGGACTTATGTGAAATAATTGCAAAGTTAGTATTTTATAGAAAAAAAAAGATAGCCTTCATAAGCCATAATGTAATGCAGTAACTTCAAAGTTTGTAGATGAAATTATGAAAAGTAATATACATCTAAAATTGATTAAAAAGGTTTAACAACATCAGTCATTTGTGCATAAAGTAGAGCATGACTTCTGTTAATGTCATCCCAGATGAAAAGAAAAAACAAACAAGTGTACTGTAAGTAGTGTGTGCAAACAGTTGTGGATTTCTACTTATTAATATTTCGTAGGCTTTTTGGATTGAGGTTAGTATGTGGGGGGGGGGGGGGGGGATGGGCACAGTATGTATAGTTGATTGGGTCATAAATAACCAAACCAGACAAGTTTACGGGAGGTTTCTCTGTAATGCATAGCTCGGATAACAGATCTGTATAAAACGTAGCTGCGCCTCACGAGGAAACAGACAAAATGATGAGTTTGACAATCTAGTGGGTCTATTTTATTATTCATGAGCTGTGTTCTGTCTGGGTGTCAGTTAAATGTGAATGTTACTGTAACATACTGTACAGTATGGTTAACCTTCCCGTGGAACAGCATTGCTGCACATGACACACGCATTGGATCTGAAATAACATTCAACTGGATGGCAGGTTCTGTCACCGTTTCTGATTATTTTCCGTAGTCCAAACTGTATATTTTAATCTTCCACTCATCGCTACCTCATAAAATGTTTCTGTTTGTTGTTTCATATCAGCAGATAAGTTTTGCCAAGCGCTCACAGGTAGAGCTAACATAGA
Organism: Apostichopus parvimensis; assembly: GCA_000934455.1. Lineage (NCBI taxonomy): Eukaryota > Metazoa > Echinodermata > Holothuroidea > Aspidochirotida > Stichopodidae > Apostichopus > Apostichopus parvimensis. The sequence goes on along the minus strand of KN888818.1, from coordinate 33,245 downwards.
AAACTTCAGTAGTTAATATTCACATGTACAGTAGCATGTTAAGGTGCAGTTCAGTCAATGCAGCATCGGTTTTTGCCAGAATACTGGGAGCAGTGAAGGGGGGGGGGGAGGGGAAGGGGAAATGGTCATTTGTTTAACAATTGAAACTTTTAAGTCCGAAAATCTTCTAAACAAATTAAGTTAAATAGTATTACTTTATGGAATTGATAGTCTTGGTACATTTAGAAGGAAGAGTTCTTGGGCAGTCAACAGGAGGTCAGTGGGTCACGGGAGGGGGGGGTGGGGGGAGGGTAAAGGAGAGACACAAGTCCATCCTTCATCATTGGTCAATGTGATGTAATTATCCTGAACAACTTCCCCCAAACAGCTAAGAAAAATCTGATGTCACAGATTTAATGCTCCTTCACACACAAGGCTGAAGACTTTAATCAAGTCCAAATATGTCAAAATCGAGCCACATGTGTAACATGCTTCAATTTTCTTACGTGTTTCCTTATTGATTACAATGTTTATTTTCTGTCATGGAGATGCTGAACGTAAAATATTGAAGCTCGTTACATGATCTAATGTTTCAGTTTCAACACAGTTTAACATTTTATCTTGAAATTATGAAAAGAAAAGAGCAGAGAGAAAAGCCAAAAGCTTTCAGTTCTTAGTAGTTCTATGACATCACAGGTTTACATAATGACAGCACCCAGACAAGACTTTTAAACTAGGATATGGAATAAGATTTTTCTTACCTGTTTTTTTTTTGGGGGGGGGGGGAGATGTTCTTTACAGAAGATATCTGTCATAATTTAAGCTAACAAGGTTTTTGTTGAGTTTGTATCTCTTTTAAGTAGATGGGGAACATACATGGACATGAGTGAAGACAGGTAGGTATCCTACTGTACATCGTAAAGTACTCACACCTGTGATTTTGTAGGTTTTAATGGGACTGACAGTCATAAACTTCCTTGCCGTATTTTTTAGCATATCAATAACTTGCCAGGACTGTATTATTCAACTAGTACTACAGACCATCAGTACTACACAATGATACGTCAAGTACTGTCGTTATGTTTCGTTGTCACTCGTCAAAGGGTATAGTGAATTGGTGATGACCAGATTCTTTAAGTGAAACTGAAAATGTTTGATAGTCTGGTAGATTGTTAAAATGTTTTAATATTCAACCTAGGAAAAAGTTTTAGACCTTTGGCTGAGACAGGAAGGTATCATTGCACTTCCTGTAGTAACAGAACAGTGAGCAGAGCGGATTCAGGGTTCCAACAAAATCATGGAGATAGTCAAAAAGTCAGTCATTTAATACTGAATGGGAGAATTCTGACAAGCTTCTAGAGAAAAAAAAATACAGCCATGTTTGAAATGTACAATGCGTGTGTATGTTGTTCACGTACTGTGTGCTATTGCTGCTGTTCCAGCAGTGAGCTGCTGCTATTTGCTTCTTAGTTTGAGCTACTGCAGAATTATGTACACATTTCACCACTTTGGAGCACTCTGAAGCCACAATTTGACCTCTTGCCTATAGCTAAAGGTAAAATATCATTCACACTGTACTGCTTGTTATGTCATTACAGTGCTCAATCAATACAATACCAGATTGTGTGATGCATAATTGCATATCTTCATTTTCATTTTTGCCACACTTTGAACCTGGGGATTATATATCTGCCCACAAAATGCTGTATGTTGAGTACATAAGGCTTGTTATGTCATTATGGCAATTGTACTTACAGTACTTCTTCCTTCAGTTTGCCAGATGGTGAGTTCATGTTAGGTTACATGAGGCATGTTGTAGCTGTGTTGTACGTGGGAAAAGTTTGATAAATGGTGGTAGAGGGTGGTATCTAAGTAATCCTACTGTAGCTAACATACCAAAACAGATATGGTGTTTACTTTACCCTCGTTATATATCATAATATATTATAAATATGCCTTTCATGGAAATGACACACAATATACGTGCAAAACCATCACTGTGCTGAAGTTCACCTTTTACAAGACCACACCTTAGGAAGTATCAGTGACAACTACAAGCTTCGTGCTGAAACATATGGAATGCAGTAATGTTAAATGTTCCATGTTGAATTATTGTGTTCTGAAATACAGTACGGTATGTGTGTATTTAGTTTTTCGGTAAGGATTTTCTACCTCAGGGCTTCCTCAATTCCTTGCATGGGTGGTTCTACTTTCTAACAATTTGATTAGCCTCTCGAGCCGATCCTTGATGTTTCGCAGACTTTGTTTGACAAAAATGCAAATTCTTTGGGGTCGGCCTGTAAATATCAAATTTTGTAGGTACAGGCTTGTTAATAGTCCGTGAACACAGTCTGTGCACATTAATAATAGTGATCTATATATGAGAAGGTTAAGAGTTACAATCGATTATCCATTCAATCCTACTCGACTGTCCCCATTTGGACAGAGTGAACATGATGCTACACTGTAGTACGTACCCAAAGAGAACTGTCGGTTATTTTCAGGCAGCCAAGTGCCTTGACACAGTCTGGCATTTTCACTGTCATAAATATCCAGTTTTATTGAGCTGCCTGTCCTGACAGGCAGTAATGTTAAAAGGTAGTTAACTCGTCTGGCATTCTGTGCTGCTATCAAATACACAGACCTGGTGTGACTGTAATCAAGCTATTACTTTTCTCAGTTCTGTGCTGCCTGAAGAAGGCAAGTTCATAGAGGCCTCTGTGCTTATTTGTTAATTAGCAGAACATCATGTTGGTGTTTCTAGCAACTTATAACATAACCCACAGCTCCAGTGCAGTCCCCTAATATTGTACTACACCCTTCTCTTACCTGTCTCCATTCTACGTATGCACTCAATTTTTCATATAGCTTAAGAAAGTTGGTAACACTTAAGCGCTGCCCTCCCCCCTCCCCCCCTCTTCCCCATTGACAAACTTCAACGTCAACATCCACTTCCTAACTTAGGTGACCATTTTTGTTTCTTTATATCTAACATATTTGAGGGTATGTGATGACATATAACTGATTCACATACACATTTGTTAACATATCCACATTGTTACCTGGAAGTATGACCTAGATAAGAATAAAAGAGTCCCCATGTTCATCTGCAATTCTCTTGAATTGTAGGTGTAGGGATTTAACCCCTTTTCTTTATATTATAATCCATGTACTTTTATAGACAGACTAAGGTAAGAAAATTGTAGTATCAGTTGCCCTCGGTAGATAAGTTTTGTTGCTTAGCAACAATCCTATATGGATATATATATACTGTCTTCATGTACTTGATGGATTTAAATGTCAAACCATATGATTCTTCTTTCCTTGCTGACTGGCTTTCTGCAATCTACAGTAAATACTAATAATTGTGTGAAAAGAAACCATGTTGGGGCTCTCTGTCTGTGCAGTAGTCACGATGCATATATTGTAATGCTGCTATATGAGAGAGGGCTATGATCTGAGAACTATAACGAATGGTCTGCTATTAGCCGTCTATAATGGTGAAGTAGCCCCAACGTCCATGGTGGTGCGGCGTCCATCCCCCATGGCGATAGGTTGGCCCCTGTGTCATGATTTACTGTGCATTGGTATCATAATCCACCCTGGTACATGCCCACTGTCCATTGTGATAAGGTGACCACTTTTGAATGGGGTCTGCTCACTCTGTCCTTGGTGATTAAATGACCATTGACCTTCATATGAAGTACTTCACTGAAACCCATTACATGGTGACTAGGTGATTACTGTCCATGGGTGTTTGTTATTACAGTCTTCTAGCTGAAAGTTTGGTTGAATCCTGTTTTTTGCAGAATGTGCAGAGCAGTGGAATATTTTAATTTAGTGTATGAGAAAATGTATTAGACATAGTAAATACTAACTACCAGATATCAGGGGCAGTCTAGGGTGGCTCCCATTAGTTTCTAGTCCCGTTAGTTTCCTCCCCTGCAAAATGTTACTTTCTTCCCCTAAATCATAGGAAAGTAATGTTTTTAGGGGAGGAAACTAACATTTTTCAGGGGAGGAAACTAACGTTTCTCAAGAGAGGAAAGAGAGAGAGAAGACAAATTGGCTAGGCTATGTGGAAAGAGTTAATTTTGGTAGTGTACAGACTAAGAATTACTCCATTAACACACTTCCATGATTCTAAATTTACTTCGGCATTCCATTCCCAAACAAAAGAAACTCAATTGATCTTCCCATTACCACTTTGAATTCCACGCATTTAAATCACCGCTTGTTAGCATACAGTCCTATGCACACAATCTGGCCTTTTCACAAACACTATTTATCTTTCACTGAACAGATACACCAATAAGGTACCCCGTCACTTTTCCTATTTTCCTTCATACTAACACAACTTTCTTTAGCTTACTCTACGAAAGAAAATATGCCATCAGAGCCTACACAAGAATAACAGTCTCCTCCCCTGAGAAAATTATGTTAGTTTACTTAACCAAACGCATTATGTGCCTCCATGAACGTTACTTTTCTCCCTTAAATCTTTTCCTACAGTTCTTCCACTTACTACATCTATTCTTTCCACATAGTCTAGCCAACATGCCTCCCCTGAAAAATGTTAGTTTTCTCCCCGAAAAACGTTACTTTCCTCCCCTATGATTAGGGGAGGAAATTAATGTTTTTCAGGGGAGGAAACTAACCGGTCTGGAAACTAACGGGGCCCCTGTCTAGGGTGATAGAACAAGTGACTTATGGTCCCAAACCCTTAATTTCACCCCCTGGTGACAGTACTACCAAACTGTCCAGCAAAGTGTTCCAGTCAATTGAGTAGTTTTGAAGTAAACTCTCCCTTAATGTTGTCTTGTTTCTTTGTTTTCTCTCATACAGATCGATGACAGCCACACAGCTAGTCAGATGCTGGTCACTATTTGCACCAAGTTGGGTAAGTTCAGAGGTTGCCAATGCTGTGGAAATCAGTTTTTAACGCTAACAACTTTATATCGTTAGGGCTGCTCCTCTTTAGCGTTTTCTTGCAGCAGCAATGATAACAAAACCACTAACAATGACACACGCTTGTTGTTTATCCCTGAGATCACTGTACTCACGACCCTAGCATATATGTCAGTCTTGCTGGTGGATCCAAAATCAGATGTAGCTGCCCTGCCCCCCCCCCATAAGCATATATACCAGTGCCAGGGCCTAGCTCTAACAGGACCTTTCCACCTTCCTTTGGTTCAAGTCATCCCAAAGTTGAGATATCTTTGAAACCTGGTCGTCTCTATAAGGTTAAATTGCTGGGTATATTCAGGCTATTTACCAAATCTCATGTGGGATTTTTAGCACGTGCAGACTTCACCTAACCTGGGAAAGCTGGACCACTTTTCCCTTCCGTGAGTTGGGCTTGAACGGATCATATCGGAAATTTGTCCTTTAGTTTAACACTGTTGCGTTATGACTCAAGTGTTATTGATCCACCAAAAGATGAAAATACTTGACAAATTTGGAAAAGTCTGTTTTAGCAGCTCCTGTCCCATGTACCTAGCAATTTATAAACTGGTAACATTATATTACTTGGCCTCTCCATTAGCCGTTAGACAGTTCTTCCTTCCAAATCCTACCGTTGGCGAAGTACAGTGGTCTATTCTGGTAGCGATTAGTACAAGCCAGTCAGTCAATTGAATTAATAGTAATGGCAAGACTTCACCTAAAAATCAAGTGAAACTTTACAACCCTGTGTGATATAGTAGGGATGCCCTTATGACGGGAAACTAAGTCACTCACTCACTATCACATTGTCTGAGGGTAGCTGTGAATTTTGTTTGTAGATATGTGCATTGTAGAGATTACTGGTTGTTGTTCCTAATCCTTCCCCTCCCCCCTCTCCCTCCCTCCCTCCTCCAACACAAATGTTAGATTACAGAACACCAGCATCATTATTAGTGTTTAGCATGTGCACTTTTGTATGATAATGTTTCAGGGCTATTATCGTCCATGTGAGTTGAGTTTTAGATATATTTCTTTCTTCCTTCCTTCAGGGGTGACCAATTATGATGAATATTCATTATGTCGAGATGAGGACGACCCATCTGACCCAAAGGCCAGGAAAGACTCCACCTTGAATCGGGGTACTTTGAAAAAGGTGAGAGGAGACGGAATGTGTAGGAAGTTGCTGGCAGTCTATGTATGGATCTATCATCATTCAAGAAAACAAATATCTGATGTTATAATAATTGCATATCAAATGCTACCATCACTTGGAAAAGATTAAAACTGAAGGTTTTAACAGTTTAAAGTCGATCTCAAAATTGGACGAGCTACGGAAGCTCATCTTCATACACCCTTCCCCCCCCCCCCACCACCCACCAAGTTTGAAGGCTGCACAAATTTGGTCAATTTTTAGTCTTTGACCTCAATGTCACCTTTGGCATTTTTTATCTGATATGGACTTGAGGTATATACATGTGCATAATTGCCCAACATTGTTTGTAGCTTTTGGAACATTTGACGCCATGACATGATCAGTTATAGAGGATGATACATCTCATAGCATCCCAGGCACACACCCATTAGATTTGAAGTCTGTGAAATACTGGACCACATTTGATCTTTGTGTTCTCTCATTTTCTAGGATAAAGACAAGACCTCAATTCTGAGAGATGAGAAGAAAATGGACACTTTGAAGAGGAAGCTTCACACTGATGATGAATGTAAGTTATCAGGGAAAGAATTTTATTCTGTATTTTTAGGTAGATTTTATTGGTCAATTTGTGTGAATGGCAGGGGGAGGGGAGGGGGAAGGGCATGGGGGATCTGTCTTCTACCGTGGGATCAGATGTACCATATTTTGTCCTGCAATGTTTTGTAATAATCCTCTCTATTTTTCGCTGGCAGTGAATTGGCTGGACCATACCCGCACACTGAGAGAGCAAGGAGTGGAAGACACGGAGACACTCATCTTCAGAAGGAAGTACTTCTATTCCGATCAGAACGTCGACAAACGAGATCCTGTGCAGTTGAATCTCCTCTATGTCCAGGTAAGTTTACACTCGCTTTTAACCGAGGATTGAATGCATCTGATATTACATCCTCTCGTCTCTCTAGATCTTCACGTCAGCAGTCTATTTGCAAATCTCCCTGCTAAGTAAAAATCATAATGATGTACCTTGATCGCTGCTAAATGGCATATATCATTATTAGATTCTCCAAGAATGAAATGAAGTGTGAAAACAGTCAGGCTACATTAATGTGCCAGGATTTTGAAAAAAAGGAAACGTTCATTTTTTTGGCAAGCCGACAAAGTTTACACGCCAGCGGCAATGAAAGTAAAATTTTCTACTTCAACTCATGTCGAATGAATTGCGTATAATTGCATTTTGTTCTTCTGTTTTTAGCACTGCAATGAATAAAAAAAACGTAGGGGGAGGGGTCGGTAGGCAAGCTGACAATCAGTAGGTGATGATATGATGAATAACATTATAAGAATTAATTGCTTTCAGAAGGTGATGGTATAATGAATAACATTATAAGAATTAATTGCTTCCTGAGTGAATCAGTCATTGATACAAGCCAAGTCGGATATTGCTTCATCTTGGCAAGAAGAGGATGGTTCAGTATTGAGAGGATATCCGCCATTATCAGAACATGTTTCCGTCCGGGAATTAAATGTACATGACTTTGCATTCATAAGGGTCTGACTAAGCTCTTTGATTCCCTTCCAGCTTTCATGTTTCTATTTCAGTTCATTTTCACCAAGTAGTGACTCGGTCTAAAGGGGGTTGCCAAACTCTAAAAGAATTCCAAAAATAACTCTAATTTATGGAAAGTTGAAGTGTTTCCCCCTGCTGGTTTTGGTTTCTGGTGAATAGTAGACTGCACAGTGATATGCATAATATATATATGTATATATATGTATATGTATATACATCTTTATATCTTTCTTTGTGTGGTTAGTTGCAATTTTAATCAGAAATTAATTCTGAGGTGACTGCAACATTTATAACAAGTACATCAACTAGTACATCAACATGGAAGGTCTTAGAGAAATACCTACGTTTTTATGAAAACATAAGATTTTGCTATATTAAACTGCCTTCTGTTTCCCCATTAAAAGGGAAGCATGCCTCAGAAATAAAACAACAATATCAGACTTCATTTAATGTAATTAATTGTAACTTCCTGATGAAGTTGACAATTGTAACAGGCTTTTCCTTATTTGCTTTGCAATGTGGTGTCACAACTCCGGGAAATAAAGTTACTCAATATAAGGATGTCACTTTGGGGGCAATGATCGTCTAGTCAGAGAATTTCGAACAAGATTTGAATCCTGTCAGACATAAAAAGCAACACATCAGCGTAAACCATCAAGCCAAAAGGGACGAACCAAAATATGATTGACTCATATCACAGGTGGACAAAGTGTGGGCCCATTTTGCCCCAGGCAGCCGTCTGGCAAATTTTCTGTATCTCGCAAGATGGTATTCAGACCCTGTTAGTGTGGCCAGCGGGACCCTATGGCAAGGAAAAAACATGAACGATATGTAATTTGGGGAGTTTGTTTAGTGGCTTTAGGTCTACTTGTGGTAGAATATATCACAATTTAAAAAGAGTGACACTGTGGCCTGTAAGATTCATTCGTGTGCACCCCTGACTTATATAAGAAAGAAATGCTATCAACAGAATGTCAGGCCCCCTCCCTGCCCCTATCCCCAACCAAAAGAGCAAAAAGAGAAACAAGAAGATGAAAAACAAATATAAACTTGCTGATTGCAGTCTTGATGAGTTAATGCCCTAGTAGCAACTGGTTCAACTTTTGTCAGCCAAAAATTATTTTATCTCAAATTTTTGTGGGTAATAGTATCCCTTTATAGGATATTGTTTCATCTGAATATGATATTATAGTGGATCTTGATTTATTGATTCTTGTCCCTCCAAGGTGTAATAATTTTTTAAAATTCTGAGTTAAGAATGATAAAAATTCTCAATTTGATATTTACAAAGAAGAACAAGGAAAAAAAATAAATATGACAATTGCATTATTTGAGATGGGTAAACATTTCTCATTTGGGTGTAGTTGGGTGGTAATACCCACTTAAAATGAATGCCGTTAGGTGTAAATCTTTATTATGAGTCCAAAATGTTTGTATGTTTTAGTGTCAATCATTTCCCTAAAGGATATTGGATATTCTGACAAATTAATTGTCAGTCTTGCTCTGGAATATAACCTGATCGTTGATATCACCAGTGAAGGAAGTTTCTTTTTAGGTTTTATAAAAAGAAGCCTCCTCTGTATTATATAACTCTACACAAAGTCCTAACTGGAAAAATATCTGGTTTAATAGTTTGTCGTGTCGAGTATCACAAACAAATATATAAAGTACCCTTTCAAAAAATCTCCATCTCTTTGGTCTGTGACCCTACGTTTAATTCCTCAAGATAGTTCAGTTTTCCTCTGTCCGTAGCATAACGCGGGTCCACAGTCTGTTATGACAGATTTGCTATGCCTAGCCTAGTTTTGTATATATCAGATTTGGGACTAATCAAAGAGCCATCAAAGAGAGTATGGTGGGTAATTTAATATAATGTTTTTTTACCTAGTTGTCTTGTTTTACTAGTTTATGATCCAGCATGCTTTTCTCCAACCTGAAGTGACTGGAATAGCTTACCTGCTAAGTCTTGCCAAGAGTTTGAAATTTAAGCAAGTGAAAATGGGTAGTGTTTTTAATGATAGAGATGATACTGGGGGATCAATAGACAGAAAAGTGGAAAACATTGGGAAATGACTATAAGTGACTAAGCAAAATGATGAAAAGGACTGGTCCCATCTGTGAAATATTGATTTATCTCTGTTTTTGTCTTTCATCTCTCTAGTCTCGTGATGCTATTTTAAACGGCACCCATCCCTGTTCCCAAGAGGAGGCCACCCAGCTCGCCGGTACCCAGTGTCAGATCCTGTATAACGATCACCAAGAAGCCAAGCATAAAGCCGGTTTCTTGGAGTAAGTATGAACAGTCCTTTCTTGATAGTTCGTCGACAACGTTCAAAACTTAAGATTAACTAGTGGTTGATGTGTATCTGGTAGGTGAAAATCAACGAGAAGGAAAAACAGTTTGTGTATTCATTTACTTTGCTCAGTTTAGCATTCGAAATTTAAAGATTTGTGAACTCGTTCATGACAAAGTAAGTCACACCATTATTAGAACATCAGTTCCTTGAAGCTATATCGTCAAAATGTTAGTTTTCTTGAAAAATATAACAAGACAATTTTTGAAGTAGAAACCCATGTGGTCTGTGTGTGACCTCCATTAATCGTCCGACTCCTGCGATACTCAAGTTGCAATGATGAATGGGAACCAAGTACACGTACAGTATCGCTATGGATAAAAGCAGGTGTTCTGACGGAAATGACTTGTATCATTTGCAGAGGCGTATTTCGTGAACTGAATATATGATCCTATTAAATTTATTAATATTCTGCAGATATATGTACATATACATACCGAGAGAGATGTAAAAGTTGGTTCTCTCAACTTTCCTGTGATCCTCTTTCGTAAACTCAAGGTTTAATCGTGCGACACTCAATACTCCGTATTCAACAGCTCAATAACTCACTTCAGATTATGTATATTTTTTTTTTAATTATGTCTGCACTGAGGATCAATTTCAGAGATTTGAAGTATTTAACATGAAATGATTCGATTCAGAGATAAATGCATGTGAAATATTATTTGGAAAATGATACTTGATATTTCAATTTTAATCAAGTCCTTCCATCAGATAGATTTATATTTATTGAGGAAGGAGTGATTAATTTTTGTGTCTTAAATATTCTCCCAATCTGATTTACAGTCTGAAGGTCATGCTACCCAAAGAATACGTCAAGATCAAAGGAATTGAAAAGAAGATATTTGTGGTAAGAAGAAACTGCTCATATGCTTTTAAGTTCCAATGCTTTCTGCTTTAGTAATTGCATTTTTTCTTTCATTTTAAAACCAAGGCTGTTTTGCCACAGTTTTTACTTTGTGTCATTTTAGTTCATATTGGTATGTCGTATATATAGCCGAGAGTGTAAAAGTGTGTAAGAAAGTGAAACACAGTTTGTGACTGTTATATGCAGTTTTCTACATTCATTTGAATATTGTACCACCCTTAGGTTAGTACAGTGCTTATCGGGGGAATAATTTATCCGGTATCACATCGCAAAATGCAGAACATTTTTGGTGCACAGAAATCATAGTATTTAATAAGAGACTAAATTAAGAGCCAAACAATTATAATATAACATGGGTACAAAACAAAAGAGTGCAAATCAAAACAAAACAAGAGTACAAACTTAATCAAAAGAGTACAAAACAAAACAGTACAAACTAAATCAATAGAGTACAAAACAAAAGAGTACAAAACAAATCAATAGAGTGCAAAACAAAAGAGAAAACAAACGAGTACAAAACAAAACAAAAGAGTGCAAAACAAAACAAAAGAGTACAAAACAAAGCAAGACAAGACAACGCGACAAAACGACACTCAACAAAACACAACACAAAACAACGCACAACACAAAGCATAAAATTTAAAACTATAAATTATGTCCTTTATGTTCATGTCATTACTGTATGCACTTCAAGGTTTGGTTATTAAAGTATGTTGCAACAAGGATTCAGTGTATATGTGATGTGAGTCATTTTGAATGCATTTTAACACATTTGCTTGGGGTCATAATATGGAAACTGTTAAATATCAAATCTTGAAAACAATTTGTAACAAAATTTATATCAAAATATCACAAAGGGCCAAAATTGTTGCAGCTTTCTAAGTTGACATCTTGCTAACGTGGACAATCGGTTTTCATCCTACAGGAACACAAGAAACTCCTTGGTGTCAACGAGCTTGATGCTAAAGTGAGGTACACCCAGTTGTGTAGGTCTCTTAAAACCTACGGTATCACCTTCTTTTTGGTCAAGGTAGGAATTTCTTAACAAATTGACACCATATTTTTCCGTTTTAGTGTTCTGAATGTCACAGTTGGATGTTTGAAACGATCGTTATCAAGTAAAAGCACACCGAAGGACACCAAAGTATGAGGTCAGACTGAAAGTGTTCATTTCGTAGTGGGAAAGATTGTTGGGGCTAGCTGATGTTATCACTGGAGTGTAATTTTACTCGACAAAGAAAGGAATTTGTTTTGTGTGACATTGTGGAAAGTTTGTGTGTTATGGATTGAGGGAGGGTAGGGGAGGGGTCTGGTATTACCTGTACATGATTGTGTTTTTCCAGACAGTTATCTGTGTACCGACTGACCGCGTAGAAAGTTAAAATTTCCTGAAGTTTCAGCCACTCCAAAATCTTAAGAATGTTTCAGCAGCGGCTGGAGTTTCAAGTGATATTGGAAAACTGAATTTCACATAGAAACTTTTCAAGCTGCTCAGCCGTGAAACTTGTTCTTCTGTTATTCTGTTATTCTGATAACTCTCGCTCTACTCGATTAGTTTGAAACTAATTTATTTCTTCAGAGATGCATCAGAAAACTTCCTGGTCAGTTGATAATATCTGTTCTTTACTCTTGAACAAATGACTGTGGATGGAATAACTGCGATGTTGTCTCATTGTCAGTAAAATGCATTTTCCTTTGTGTGTTATTCCCACGTCATCTTAGCAAAGTGCTTGAACCTTTGAAGTATTGTTCCTCTCCTTTCTCAGGAAAAGATGAAGGGCAAGAACAAGCTGGTACCTCGTCTCCTGGGAATCAACAAAGAGAGCGTTGTTAGGGTGGACGAGAGGACTAAGGAGGTACGTTAACAGTAGATTTACATCCTCCCCCATTTACCTGGCCATCCCAAGACCACCTGACACTTATCTTTCCCTCTCCTCCTCCACCCCCACCCACCTCCCAACCTCCCCCTCCCATGGTTAGGTATGTATTGAATAATAATGCTGATTATCACCTAATGCAAAGCATCAAAATGTCTACTCTTGATGAAAACTGGAGCCTTGATTGGTGTCGTTATAAATGTCAGTTGTTAAAGCAAGGAGTTTTACCTCTGAACGTTAGATTCCGAATGCAGAGGAGGTGGGTAATGACTTTAAGAAGTGGATTGATGGGAGTGCAGTTTTAAAGCGCTACCAATTTTTAGGTTAGGTAGATAGACAAGTGCATGATTTACATGGATGGTGTCATCATATTAGTGAACAGTCATGCCTATGGAGGTTTTTCAAGTATCCAAACTTTTAGTCCAGTTTTTGACGGATTTACATTTATGTGCAAATTTTGCTTGGTTTTTATACCCTTGGGTTACATTGTTTGTTGTCATCTATTGTTAAATTCTGCATGCTATTTCTCTTCACCTACACCCTCCACTTTCCATCCTCCACCCTCCACCTCCCCCTCCCTCATTTCTCCATGTTTCTTCTTGATGTGTTCATGCCATGTACATCCCTTCTCAGATCCTGAAAACCTGGCCACTGACTCACGTGCGCCGATGGGCCGCCTCCCCAAAGAGCTTCACTCTGGATTTTGGTGATTATTCAGAAGCTTACTACTCAGTCCAGACCACAGAAGGAGAACAGATCGGTCAGCTGATTGGTGGCTACATCGACATCATCCTTAAAAAGGTGACCATTAATAAATATCACTGGATTTGACAAAAAGGGCGCACCTAGCAGAAATATTTTTTTGTTAGAAAGTGTGGATCCCTGTGATATATTTCGGGGGATCTACATTTATGGTCAGTAATATTACCTACAGATATGTCTGAAAGTGAAATGACGGTCACCGATATTAAAAAATCATCAGGCACTTTTCTGCCGTTGACTCAAAAGGAATTTTTTTGTCACAGACAGTTTGCATGATAAAGAATCACACTATATATCTGACATGGTTTGAAGCATCCCAACCTCCTGGAAATTACTTAGCAATCATTGGATGCTCAAGTTTGGGACAGTACTGATGATGAAATTTGCATTTATTCTCATGATATCCCATGACTTCTGTTCTACAGTCTCTTGTTTTTTTTGGGAGGGGGGTGAGGGGGGGGGTGATATTTGGTTAGTATACATTTTAAAAAGAGACCATCTGTTTTTTGAAAATTATTCTGAGGGGAAATTCCTCACTGATGTAGAAGCGAAGTTAACAACACGAAAACCTGAATTCATGATTATTATTATCATTCATTGTCCCAGCAGTGTTAATGTTAACACTCACACATGTATAGAATATATTTGGCAAACGACATTGGATGTGTACGACTTAATATGACTCAGATATAACCAAACTTAATGTTTGTTTGTTGTTTGTTTATACAACTTCCCACCTCCCCTAGAAAAAAGGAAAAGACAGGACTGGCATCGAAGGTGAAGAAGAGGCGACCCTTCTGGAGGACAGTGTGTCTCCTGCTAAGGCTACCTTCATCCAGCACCAGTCCAACAGTAAGGGCCAGTATGAGATGGGGTCTGTAGCCATGCCTGGTATAATGCGCCAAGGAGGTCAAGGTAAGATCATTTCATTTATTGGGTGATGTTAGTAACATGGTTAGTTTTCGATGGTACGTCCAAAGCAGCTACAGAAAAACTGGCTCCATAACTTTCCTGACCTTTTCAGCTTAGAAGCATGCATTTTAATTCCTGAGTTTAATTAAAACAATGGGAAACAAAACGACACTATTTAATTAGCTGATATGACAGTCTCGTAAAATACCCTCTTGGATGGACGATCCACCTCAAAAGGCTCTCGAGTTTTACCTCAGTGTCGATTGTGCGAAAAAGAGGTATCTGTAAATATCAGTTGTTTGTTTGTCAACATGTGAAATCAAAATTTTATTATTTTTGTTATTGATAAAAACTCATCTCATCTCATTGGTGTGCTCCAACCTTGTTGGGTTATCCATTTTTTTCTGTCTGTGACCCTTAGGACCTGTGAGTCGGCCAGTACCTGTATGGGACTTATGAACCATGTAGTATGGTACCAAGGTTACTGATCCTTGTGGCAAGAAAAGAGCCAACTTCAGTAGCTGGACTTTCATATTTTTCATTTCCTTATGGATCCATGAATAATAATGAAAACAAATGGGATGTGATGTCATGTTCTTTTCTTTGTAGCTGGCCACATATCTCGCGGTGAGATGGGAGATCCTCTACATGCTATGAGCACTGGACAAGGACACACAGCACATCAACCACCGATGGTAAAAATATTGAATTTAAATTTGAATTCCTGTGTTGTGTTATCCCATGTTGCTGACTACGTCTGTGTTATCCTATATTGCTGACTACTTTTAACTTTGTGTTGTTATTTCATATTTCTGACTATTAACGTTTGCATATCCGCTGACAACATTTCTAGCATTATGATTCAAACTGAGATCTCAGTAACTGCTGTTATATTATTACTGTGGAACTCAATCCCCCCTGTCTGGTGCCATATTTTTGACTACATCTTACATTTGCTCAATTATAGAACACCATGTTAAATATAATATCTGTGACATTTACATAATAAGTTATGCATAATACAAATACAATCATTTTACTGACTGTGTTAACATTTTAATAGATTCATAAAAGCGCTTAACGCCAAGTGATAAATTTTTCGTAAATTCGTTTCATAAATACGTATTTCGAGTCGTTAATCGAATGGAGTCTCTCTTCCTGTTGCATCCAGAATTCTGCCCGGCAACCGGGATTAACATCTGCCCAGATGAATCTCAAGAGCAGTATCGATTATAGCTTCACAACGATGGAGGACTCCATGAGGAATCTGGATGAAAAACACCAGCTAAACATCGGTGATGACGAGGTATGCATTTACTCCAAAGGATGGCTAAAGTCTTAACTTTAGTCTGGATGTGTCATAGTAACGATTAAGAAAAACAAAAGAAAGTAAAACCGGAGTGCTGGTGATGTTTCCAAGCTTATTCTGGTCTTGGAGATGTTAATCTTTTAATTTGCTGTGGAATGCTCCTTTGAGGCTAAAGTAACGCCCGGCTCCTCAGCACAGGCCCTTAATGTTATGTTAATCCATTGTTTCTTGTTGTTGTTTCTTTAATTCTAATAATTCAACCGAGACATGTTCTTTCAACATCATGTTAAGAATCTATAGCACCCATGGATGACAGTCAACACCATTCAGTCCTTTGATAAATCTGTACTACACTGTAAACATGTCATGTGAGGTCATTATTTAAAGTCTAATGGTTTTCCCATTGAGTTCTGTGTTGCATCTGAGCAACTTACCTAAAGGTCTGTGTGATAGACTGCATAGTCCAGTCACTTTTATTGATGTACCTCAGATGTGTCAAGTGTCATTTCAAAAAAATTAGGAAAGTGTTATAGGAAAGCAACCTTGACTGACAACAGTAGTTTTTACATCAAATTTAATGTTTTTGCCTTAAAGTCATCCTTCAGTTGCAAGAAGAGTGTCACACTAGAGTGTAACAGTAGAGTGTTACACTAGAGTGTCACACCAGTGTGTTACATTAGTGTCACGCTAGGGTGTCACGCTAGGGTGTCACAGTAGATAGTTACACTAGGGTGTCACACTAGGGTGTCACACTAGAGTGTAACAGTAGAGTGTAACAGTAGAGTGTAACACTAGAGTGTAACACTAGAGCGTTATGAAGATCAAATATCTTCATCACAGAAGGATCTTGTCCTAAACATCAATTTTTTTTCCCCCTGTGAAACAAAAGATTTAAATATATCTACATTTTATTGCCCTTACAGGCATCTCTGCAATGGCGTAAGAATGAAATTGACTTGAACAGGCAGATGGTGGAGTCACAGATGAGTGCGATGGCTGCTGCAACGGCTGGTATCGTCAGCCAGAGTATTGATCCTAACGAGAGAGATTACACAGTCATCGGTTCTCACGTAACAACCATGTAAGTACTACAGCTCCAAAAGTCCAAACTGAGTGCAGTGTCTGCAGCAGCAGCTGGTGATGTTGTCAGCCAGTGTTGTACTGGCTGTGACCATGTTAGTGTGTTAGTATGTGTTAGTGTGTTAGTATGTGTTAGTGTGTTAGTATGTCAGCTAAAATACTGTAAGGTGCCATGACTTTGACCTCTTGATCTCACAGCTCCTCTAACATGACTGAGATGACCAAAGGTATTAAGATGTTGGCTGCTCTGTTAGAAGAGGAAGGTGGAGGCCAAAATCTAATTGATGCTACGAAGAACATGATGATGGCCTTCCAAGATCTCCTGAACGCCGCATCTCCAGAGACAGAAGAGGTTTGTTTGAATCTAGAACATCCGTAAAAATAAATAAAAAAATGATATCAAAAATGAATATAGGATGCAAAAACGAAATTGGTATCTAAAATGAAGTAAGTGAAACAATTAAAGCCAGTGGCAGTATTATGCTGATAAATGCCACTATTGACTTATGCATATTTTGAATGAGACAACCCACATGGCATTCAGTCTCGCTTTACCTGAGCATATGCGGAATAAAGTTTTCTAACTTGTTTTATGTCACAAAAGGCTTTCTTGCTTCGTGATTTTGATGACAGAGGTATTGCACCCATAGCAACATGATTGGTATAATTACTGTTACAACCAGTACTCACCCCCTCATTTTAATAAATGAGTAAAAGGAATGAGTAAATCAATAAATACGATGTTCATATCATATAACCATGGACTGACAATACTTTCCAAGGTTGTATACTTATTGCCTGGAGGGTTTTGTTGTGTGTGTATCGTCCCAATGTCCACTTGTGTGGGGGTTTACAAACTCATAGAAATATTCATGAGATAATTATTCACTTCCATGTGTCATTTATCTCCGAGAACATTATGATGATGAGCCTGTTTTATGAATTAAGTTTTGCATTACTCAGTGTTGTCTTTTAGCTTACATTGCTGCATTAGCTTGACATGTCATCATGATATTCTTTGCAGAATCGTCAAGAGTTGCTTTCTGCTGCGAACAAAGTGGCCGAAGCACAGAACGCCCTCTTTCAAGCCATGGGTAGTACCGGTTACATGGAACCAGGCTTCCAGGTAATCCTTTTCTATTTTCAATCCTTTTTATCCATTTTCAATTTATTTAATTAAGACTTACATTGAATTAAACAAGGTCCACCTGTCTTAACATGCATGTGTCCTTTGTAATTCCTGACAACTTTATCCAGGAGAGCATTGAAGTTCCACACAATGGACCTTACATTGAATTAAACAGGGTCAACCTGTCTTCACATGCATGTGTCCTTTGTAATTTCTAACAACTTTACCCAGGAGAGCATTGCAGTTCCACACAATGGACTCACATTGAATTAAACAGGGTCAACCTGTCCTCACATGCATGTGTCCTTTGTAATTTCTAACAACTTTACCCAGGAGAGCAGTGAAGTCCTCACAATGGTATTACATTTTAGAATGTAACAGCAAACAGATAAACTTTCAATTTTTCAGATCTGGATCATACCTTTTGTCATGGTTGTTTTAATTGTTATTTCTCTTTTGATGTGCAGGATACGCTAATGCAATTGGCGAGAGCTGTTGCTAACGCTACAGCCACCCTTGTTCTGAACAGTAAGAATGTGGCCAGCACTGCTGAGGAGGAAGAGATGAGAAATCAAGTGATAGGCGAAGCAGCTAATTGTGCCCTCAACACGTCACAACTGGTAGCTGTCACAAAGGTAAGTGGACAGATATGACTCTATCTGTTCATATTTAGAGGTAAAATGTGTGCATAAATGCCATTGTTTTGTTCTTGGTATATGATATCAAGGCATTTTGTCTAAATTTAAGGGAATTTGAGGGGTGGGGGGGGGGGGGGGGGGGAGATGGAAGGAGGGAATTGAGGGATAAAAACAAACTCAGATTGAAAATTTTTCTCCATTTTGAATGGTAGCTCAAGATGGACCTTTTTTGGTCATAGTTAATGTAGTTTTCTCACCTCTAATACTTTATTGTTTTTCTTCTTCCTCTTAAGGTGGTAGCTCCAACGATATCTAACCCAGCATGTCAGGAACAACTGGTGGAAGCCGCTAAGCTCGTCGCTAAGTCAGTTGAGAGAGTCGTGGACTCCTCTAAGGTTTGTCTTATTTCGCTTATAGTAACATTCCGCTTTCAAGATCAACTTTTTATCTTTACAGGGTTCAGCTGGGCCAATGTGATTATCAAATAAAAAATTTTAATTTTATGTACATTATAAAACTATCGTTTTTCGTCTTGATAAAATAAATGTCCACACTCACTTGTAGGTTCACAACCTGTATAGGAATTGTCTTTTAACGATAAATGATATTCTTCAAATTATGAAATTTCTCTAGAGGTGTAATGAAGACAAGTCTTGAGTTTCATTGTAGACAGCTTTGTACAAGTACATTAAGTAAGTCTTTTCACACATGGCTCATGTGAACCTGGCATGAATAACAATAACAAATAAAGATCTGTGGGGTCAGATGGAGGAGGGTGGAGTGGGGGGGAGGAGAGTAACAGAAGGGTCTGTGGGATCAGAGGTAGGAGGGGGGAGGGGAGAGAAACAGAAGTATGGGTTTCCAGATGAGAGGTGCAAGAATATTATTGAGAGTGACCCCCTAAGGTCATGAGTGTAGACCGATTGTGGATCTTACCCAGCTTTTTGCAGTAAGTAGTACACTGCTTTAGTGCTGTGGACCTTTGTGTGTAATTAAACTATTGTTAGTCATACATTACAGTGTAACAGTGTACATCCTGATAGTCTCTGTAATTGTAAACAGCCTCATTTCCTAGTTTATTAGACAGTGTCATGTGTGATTTATGGAACCGTGCAGTGCAGAATGGCGCCTGTTCTGTAAACTTTTAATATTTGGGTGACCCTATTTGACCTTTGCAGCATGCCACCGAAGACGAGAACCTCTTGATGAACTTAGGGGAAGCAGCCACGGCAGTGACCAAGGCGCTGAATGATCTCCTACAGCACGTGAAGCAAGGCACAGCAGGCCACAAGCCCGGCACAGTGTACGATGATGCCTGTGACAGGATTGTGGTTGCCACCGACAAGCTATTTAGCAGTGTCGGTAACGCTACAGAGATGGTTAAACAGGCGAAAGTACTAGCCCAGGTATGTAAGAGCCCAGCTAGCTGTGTCGATTTTCTGTTAGCGACTTGAAAGTCGTATCAGTGCACGTGGTATAATTGACCGCTTCTGAGAAATTACTCCCTAACCAGTCAAAGGCGTGTCAGTCCAAGTGACTGGACTTGGATAGATTAACACACAGCAGGATCTATGTCATATCTTAGCTGGCGATAGAGAAATTGGTTGAGAGCCAGTAGCCCTTGGTGATATTAATTAGAAATGTTTTTAATGAGCGTTACAAAGTTGGTAATAGATAAGCGGCGTCACGTTCAGTGTCTCGGGGTGACCTTTTGTTGACCCGAAACTAAAACCCATTTTGACCGAGCTTACTCGAATTGATTGTTTGTTTTGTTGGCTTGATTTATTGATTGGTTGTTTGACCATCCAATCTACCGCCTCTAAATACCTGAGCAGAGGATCTGGTATCCTGAAATGTGGCTTAGAAGAAGGGTATTGCAAACAATAGCTATATTTGGAGAGGTGATGTCTGGAAAATAGAAATAGATAGTGTTACTGTATCCACCACTGAAATAACATTGTAGTTTGTTGAACTGTGATATATTAGCACTACAATTTTGCAGTCTTGCAGTCACTCTCCAATATGTTTGGTTGAGATAATTGAAGGCTTTCGTACTTTTTAAGTTTGCTCCGACTCGATCCAAAATATGAATACAGAAAGTTTTCCTTTTCTTTGTTTCGATGTATGCTTCAGGCCTCATCGCTCCTGGTCGGAGCTATCAAAGGTGACGCAGAGGGTCTGGGAGAGGGTGACTCTCAACAGAAGTTACTGGGAGCTGCCAGAGAGCTGGCCGATGCCACTGCTCGTATGATCGAAGCTGCTAAGGTAAGATCCTGAAACTGGAGGACAGAAATGGATGAGGAGAGGAGAGGAGGAGTTAGTATCCTCAGTAATAACAAGTCATGAATGGTTTACGTCAGTTAATATTATTGTATTAGTCTAAGAGAGGAGTGATCCTAGTGTGTTGTAACAGTTGAACCCCCCCGCCATCTGACACGCTCACACACTGCAATCATCAGAGATATACGTATATGAATTGTAGTTCATTACAGTCATTTTCTAGCATTTTAAGTTGCCAGACTTTTATGAATGGATTTGATTTACTAATTTAAGTTCTATTCTAGCCAAGTTACCAAGGTGTTGTCACCATCATTGGAGATAGGAAATTTCATTCAGAGAAGGTGAGATAACCTTCCTTGATGTAAGATGGTGTATGTGCGGGGGGCTTGGTATAGTACGCAGGGTAGCACCTTCACCAAAGGGGAAATGCATGCGGGAGCACATAGTACCTACCACTTATCTTGTAAAATCTCTTTGCCTAGCCTAGAGAAGTGATTGTCAGAATTGCTTGGTGGATCAGAAAAGCCATTTAAGGTGGTAGTGCATCCTTAATAGAGCATTACAAAATGCCAAGTCTAATATACTTAAAAGATCTTCAGTGTGTTTGTAAAGGTCTTTCCATGGAGGTTTTACGTATGCTCGATGGCAAGTGATGTACTGACCTTACAGTGTTCTGTAAATTTGCATGCTTCCTTTTCCCCAGTACTAATATTATTTTGTGGTGCAAGTATTTGATGGTAAAGATGGTTGACTAATCATTATTTATGCAAGTATCAACCAATTGTACTCTCTTTGTCAGTATGGTATTTGCTTTGATTCTTAATTTACATGAAAGCTTTATATTCAGATGTTATTTACTTTCGTGTCTCATTAGGATTGGGTTTAAAGTTTCTGCTTCGATTGACTTTCACTTTTGATATATTATTTCTGAAACTGGATATTAGAAAGGCCCCCCCTATATTAATGATTTAAATTTTGTTAACTTGACTTAAGAGCACAACATAGAGTAGAACATTTTTTGGATCTAGAATGGGATCAAACCAGAGGCCAAAAGTATTAATGTTGTTTGTCAGATTGAATTCACCAGTCCTCAGTCCAGCCTCTCAATCCGACCTCTCGATACAGCCCAAA
The DNA here is from genome assembly GCA_000934455.1 of Apostichopus parvimensis. NCBI lineage: Eukaryota > Metazoa > Echinodermata > Holothuroidea > Aspidochirotida > Stichopodidae > Apostichopus > Apostichopus parvimensis. The sequence goes on along the minus strand of KN888818.1, from coordinate 11,262 downwards.
GTCCAACCCTTTCCAGTGTACGTTTTAGTCCAGTCCCCAGTGCAGCCCTCAATCCAACCCCAGCCTCCGCCCACCCCCTGTGCAGACTTCTTCCGTCCAGTGCTTCCCGAGTTAGGATCACTTCTCTTGCTCTTGTTTGCCTGTTGTCCATTACTTTGTGTGTCAATGATGTTGTTGATGTTGTTGTTTTTCATACATTGTATTGCTTGGTTTGTCGTCCTAGGGATGTGCAGGAAGTCCCAACGATGCCGCTCAACAACATAGACTCCGGCAGGCCGCAGAAGACCTGCGCTCTGCAACCAACCTGGCTGCAAACAACGCCCTCAAGAAGAAGTTAATTACCCGCCTGGAGGTGAGACAGACCAAATAATGAGCAATAACATAAAGTGAAAGAAAGAAACAAAAGGGAATAATTAGAACGGACACATAGCGTGAATAGAACAAAAAAACTTTTGAAAAGTTTGACAAGGTTCTAGAAAGAATCTGTTTATCTTGTTGTGAGACATTGGGGAAATTTCACCTGAGAAAGAGAAGAGTAAATCGGTGAAAAAGTCTTTACGCCATTTTCTCTCCGTATGTCATCTAAGAATAATCTGGAATCCGGGGTATGTTAATTTTGAGGTTTCTCATCGACAGGTTATTTTACTGTTACTTGTCATTTAGCTTCTGAAGAAGATCCTGCTTGGATTGGAACGTCAGGCCAACTTACTTCTACACATTCTCTTACACAGGCTCTCTAGTGGATAAGCAGTTTGCTAACAGTTTAATTTGATTTTGGGTTATTTTATCGGCGAATATGATTGTTTTTCTTAACAGAATGCGGCCAAGCAGGCAGCAGCTCTGTCTACCCAGACCATATCGGCAGCTCAAGGAGCAGATCTGCATAATACCAACAAGAGCTCTCAGCAGGAACTCATCGATGAATGCAGGGTAATAAATAGCATTTTGTGATTCATGAGTCTTCAGGCGATATATGCGAGCAGCTTACATATTTTTTTTTCCTCATCATACACAAGTAGCTTTTTGTTTTCTTTTAGAAGGGTATTTATGTGAAACTTAAGCCTGTCTCATTTTCTGCTTATTGGAAGCCAAATTCAATTTTTACACAGACAATTATGACAGCTGAAATTTAACTAAGAGGGTGGCGATTGGGAAAGGAGTTGTTGGCTTTATGATATGATTCATTTATTCTGTATGAGCTGTACTGTACAGTACACGGCTGTTAGTTATCAGACATCGGGATGGCCGATGTAATGTTTTGCACTTTTCATTTCCTTGACAGGTTACTGCAGAGCATATCCCTGCATTGGTCCACGGCGTCAGGGACTCGATGAACCAACCAGATAGCACCAAGGCACAAGTCAACCTCATCAACGCTAGTCAAAACTTCCTCGCAGTAAGCACCTTAATGCAACCCTAACCCTAAGTCTACAACATAAAATGGTTTATAATATCAGCAGTGAATCACTCAGCGGTTTAGAATTTTGTAAAGCAATTGCCAGATACCCAAATCTTTGTTGACTTTGCAATAATTAAATATACTATTGATTCTGTGTATAAAGACTGCTGTGCAGGTTTGCGCTCATCCAGGATAATTTGAGTACCTTGCATAGCCTTTACTTTGCCCTACCAGGTAAATTGTTACATGACTACCTTGCATAGCCTTTACTATGCTTTACCAGGTAAATTGTTGCGTGATGTAAAAATACTCTGCATTCTATTATATTCATACTAATCATGGAATAGACAATTCTTCTAGATACTTAATCTTCCACTTAAAAAAGAAGTCTTCCATCCCAAACATGAACTTGGTCTGCCAAGTGTGATTTTTCCCC
>KN888817.1:26764-43574 GCA_000934455.1 Apostichopus parvimensis | reverse complement strand
TATTGAAACTTCAGGACATAATCAATCTAGGAACTGCTTCAATCACATATCGTTTCATACACAATCTACTACCAGACGCTCTCTCTAACTTTTTCACAATCAATTCCCTCATTCATAACTACAATACACGGAATCCTCAGCTTCTTTTGCATACTGTAAATCGCACTTCTTCCCACTCAAGCCTTCGTTATCGTGCCACTAATCTTTGGAACTCATTACCCAAGGCAATAAGTGACAAGCCTAGCTTAAAATCTTTTAGGTATAACTTAAGTAATTATTATTTAAACAAATACTAACTCTTGACAAGTAATTGTAAGACTCCAACTTGTTGTATGGACAAACTCAGGTGTTCAGATGCACTGGATTGTTTTTTTCCGGGGGGGTGTTATTGTTTTGTTATGGTCTTATTGTCCTATTGTATGAAATTGTGTATTTTGCTTTGTTGTACTTTGATTGGTCTCTTTCTCTATATTTTAGGGAGCGAAGCACCCCGTCAAGCCCGCAAGGGTTTTTTGTTCCGCTTCCTTCACTTCATGTATTATCCACTACTACTTCATGTTACTTGTTATTTGTAAACGTTCAAATGCATGTTGTGAAAAACAAATAAATGAAATGAAAATGAAATGAAATGAAATATCCATTTCAAGAATCATGTGGATACGACAAGAAGATTAAATTAGCTTGAGTAAAGTTCTCGAAGAGCATCTTAAGATGAATCACCTACTGCAATCCTCTCCCTGGAGTAATGGAAGTTTTAGCCAGGCAAAACATCCAATTAGAAACAGTATACTGAGATGATCATGTATCAATGAATGAAGAGAGGAGAGAAATCACCTGAAAGGAAATTCTGTTGGCTTTTGCTTTGACTCAGATGATCAACACCATCAAAGACCATCGTGACAACGGTGCAGCGGGCGGCTTGTTTTCCAGCTACAACATCATCAAGTTGCAGAAGGTACGGAACAAGAAGATGTGGGAGAGGTACTGCCATCGTAAGAAAGAGGTCGGAGAGGAGAACCACAGCAACGACAACGAACGGATGCTCTTCCACGGTATTTACACCTAAAGTTTTCTTATCGTTCTGTCTTATTCAGTTGAGTGTTTGCAAGTAAACCGACAACCTTTCTCTGCCGACAAGTGGGTATAGATACTCGTACAATGATTAAATGATCTGTGTTGTATTCCTCAGTCAGGAAGACCATTTATTATTGGTGTGGAAAGGAGGTTTCATTCCCCCATTTCCGCCCCCCCCCCACTAATTTTCGCTCACTAATTTTTTTGAGTCTTTCTCAGCAGTTGTCTCCCAGTCATCCTGTTACATATTTGTGGGGTCCATTTGTCCCGACAGAGATTCCCTGTTAGTCTACAAGGGAACAGGGTAACTCTTAGCTCCTCCTCCTCCCCACCGTCCTATCTGACCCTGAAGTTCATCTGCGTTGGTTGGAACAGCTTTGTTACTCTAATCTCTTTATTGCTCATCTCCCATTCATCTTCATTAATTCCGTATACAGTATTGTATTTAAGTGATTTTGAACACAACACATGGAACATTCTCTATGAATGTCTAAAAGTCAGCCCCCCCACCCCCCCGCCCAACAAAAGCAACACATTTACCATATATAAATTTTGCTAGACAATGTATTATTATTATTATTTTAATTTAGGCTCGCCATTCATCAATGCTATTGTCAATAAGGGTTTCGATGAGAGGCATGCTTACATAGGAGGTATGTTCGGTGCCGGTATCTACTTTGCCGAGGACTCCTCCAAGAGTAACCAGTACGTGAATGGTATCGGAGGCGGTACAGGATGTCCTATTCATAAAGACAGGTCCTGTTACATCTGTCACAGGTACGTCCTCCACTTATCTCTAACCTTTCCTTTCTTCTGTCTCTGAATTTTGTATAATTTACTGAAATCCGAAATCATCGCTTATTTTCTAACGGTACATTTTAGCCCAAGACGAAAAATTTTTTACAGGAGAGCTAAAAGTTGATTTAAAGGTCATACTAATTAAAATGATTAAATGAAGTGGAGAACATGACAGTGAGATTATTAATGTTATTCATCATTATAGCAGGTTGTTTGTCTTTGGCAATAAATGAAAAGAAGACATACATTTCCGGTAGCTTGGTCATTAGCCGTCGTGTTTTTGTTGATGATATTTAATTGCAATGCTGTAGCACCTCCTGTACATCGTGGGAGATTGCCCTCTCCTCGTTTGGATAATTGGAAAAACGATAATGATGAAGTAAGTCTTCCTTTAATTAGTCAGGTGTGTAGCGGTTTCAAGTTCCTAGTTATCTCTATGTGTGGTTTTCTTGTTCTTCCTGTTTGGTTTCTATGATAAGCGTAACCTTTGAATTCATGATGGCATGTGTGTGTGTGTGTGTATGTGTGTGCATTGTGATGCCCAGCTTGTAAACACTACATCCGAAGAAAGGGAAGGCCGGAACAACTTGATATTTGGTGTGTAGAAGTACCACATTGAGTACAAGAAGCATTTTGTTTTTGGTGGAAGTCAAAGGTCATTTGGGGTCATTAGAGGTCAAATTGTGAAAACCTTGTAAACATGATACCTCAAGAAGGGAAGCTTGGACAGATCTCATATTTGGTGTGCAGAAGTACTACATTGAGTACAAGAAGCATATTTTTTTTTTTTGGGTGGAGGTCAAAGGTCATTTGGCGTCATCAGAGGTCAAATCATGAAAACCTTGTAAACATGATATTGCAAAAAGGGAACCTTGGACAGATCTCATATTGGTTTGTAGATATACCATATCAAATTTAAGGAGCCTATATTATTGCTTTTGGTGGAGGTCAAAGGTCATTTGAAGTCAACAAACGCCAAACATTTACTTCACTCCCCTCTTACCTGTCTCTCTAAACTGACCCACCTTCCAAAACATAATACCGCAAAGACAGATCCCATAGTTGGTATGTAATTGTACCACATTGAGTGAAAGAAATCTAATTGTTGTGGGCGGAGGTCAATGGCCGTTTGAGTTCCTAGGGGTCAAATTGTTAAAACCATGTTTTACTCAATATTTCAACAAGGACAGATGTCACATTTAGTATGTTGATGTATCACATTTAGTACAAGAAGCCTGTTATTGAGGTCAATGGTCATTTCAGGACAGCCTGTGTCAATGTGAATTTATTGTTTGTTACAGAACACTGCTTTCCACTGTATTACTAAGATCAAGTATGTTGGTACACCCTCACAATACATTACGTCAGAAAACTGCTCATGTTACATCATCGAAACCACAATGCATTTTGGCATTCTGGTTTTAGTTTCGTACAGCTTCATTTCCTTGTATCTCTCCTTGGCAGGCAAATGCTCTTCTGTAGAGTTGTTCTAGGTAAAGCGTTTTTCCAGTTTAGTGCAATGAAGATGGCTCATGCGCCCCCGGGCCACCATGCCGTGATTGGGAGGCCCAGCGTGGGGGGTCTGGCCTTTGCTGAGTATGTCATATACAGAGGGGAACAGGTCAGTAGTCTTACTTACAGGTTTTGTTCTTCCAAATAATCTGATTTAAAGTGATATTATTCTGTGGGCTGAAGTTGTTTGCTTAACATTATGGTTGGAAAATTTCTGAATTTTTATGTCAAAACTTTACAGCATTTTGTATGGTGAAGATAAAATGATTTTTTTTCAGATTAAGTGATATTTTGTCATTAATGTATCTGGCAACAGCACAGTGTATGATGTCATCATTGCAATTGAACTGAAAATGTTTTTTGTCTTTCTTTATGATTTATTAAATATAATATATTAAAGCATTTATTTACAGAGTTGAAAAATAATATTTCTACAAAGAAAGTTTCTTTTGATGAAATTCTGACTTATAGAGACCATTGCTAGCTAAGCAAACTTTTCAAATGTATCTCATTCCAAGGATGAATGATCAATTAATTAAATTCTAAAAGGAGAGGTAAGGTTTGGAAAAATAGCCACATTTTATAAATATTTTATTTCAAGCAGTCAAGAGAAAAGTTGATCAATCATTGGAGGTTCAATTCAGTCACTTATGTTCTGCTGATTCTGTTTTTTTTTAAGGCGGGGCGGGGGCCGGGGGGGGGGGGGGGGTGACAATACAAAAGCATGGGGTCTAACCTGGGTATATTTGATATATTTTTTGCAAGAATGTAAAGCTTAATTGAGTCTTAATTACTTTCTGCATTTTTGTTGTTTTTAGGCTTATCCAGAATACCTGATAACTTATCAAATCGTGAAACCAGAAGCATCAGACGCTCCTTCAACATAAATGTATTCCAGAGCATCACAACGGCCAGCCAGTAGACATTCCAGTATTAGTTTTTTGTCATTGGTAGAAAGTGTAGAAGAGTGACAAGAGAGGTGTAAAGGGTGTAGAAGGGTAATAGGAAAGGTGTAAAAGTCTGAAAGGAGAGGTGAAGAAGGGTAAAACAAAGGTGTAAAGACTAGAAGGTGGAAAGGAGCTGGTGTCGAAATGGATAAAGGAAAGGTGTAAAATTGCAGAAGGTTGAAAGGAGCTGGTGTAGAAGGGAAAAGGAAAAGGTGTAAAACTGCAGAAGGTTGAAAGGAGCTGGTGTCGAAATGGATAAAGGAAAGGTGTAAAATTGCAGAAGGTTGAAAGGAGCTGGTGTAGAAGGGAAAAGGAAAAGGTGTTAAACTGCAGAAGGTTGAAAGGAGCTGGTGTAGAAATGGAAAAAGGAAAGGTGGTAACTGCAGAAGGTTGAAAGGAGGAGGTGTAGAAAGGAAAAAGGAAAGGTGTTAAGACTTGAAGGTTGAAAGGAGCTGGTGTCAAAATGGAAAAAGGAAAGGTGTTAAAACTGCAGAAGGTTGAAAGGAGCTGGTGTAGAAGGGAAAAAGGAAAGGTGTAAAACTGCAGAAGATTGAAAGGGGCTGGTGTAGAAGGGTAAAAGGAAAGGTGTAAAACTGCAGAAGGTTGAAAGGAGCTGGTGTAGAAGGGAAAAAGGAAAGGTTTAAAACTGCAGAAGGTTGAAAGGAGCTGGTGTAGAAGAGCACACAGAAGGGTGTGAATGGGGAGGTTTAAATGGTTCACAGATGAAGAGGCAAAGGAGGCTGCAAAGCTCTAAATGGTATAACAGGATGTATAGCAGTTTATGCACACATCGGAGCCTAGTATTCTATAATAGCTGAATATACAAAGCCTTGAAAAAAAAAAGAATGCTGGACAGATTTGAAGAGTAAATCATTCCCTGCGATGCTTCATACAGGTCCTTTAATTGTTCGAACATTATACGACGTTCCTCAACAGATTTGCTCTCAAAACTTCAATTCCCACCTCCCCCCCTACATCCCTGCCTCTCCCCGGCAAAATCAAGTGGAAAAGGTGGGGTAATTCCTTGTTGGTTGATGTTAATCCTAGCAGTGCCGGTATAAAGCAAAGAGGTGTAATCAAGAGTAGAATGCTTAGACATCACAACTCGTTTTTCAATGAAATGTTCGGTCGTTTCCTTGTAGCTCTGAATGTCCATGTTATTGGTTTCGGCTGGCAAAGTAACTAAGTTGAATTTAATACCTTTAGGTCTCTTCTCATAAATGTGACCCACTTTACTTGTGGAATGTTTCCATAACCAACCCTCGTAAAGTTTTCCATTCCTTTTCTTGAAAGGAAGGCAACATTTTTAACCCCTAATTTATTAATTAAACTCGTCTGGCAGTGAAATTTACCGTTACCGCCCTGATTCTCGAATGCAAACAAGGCTAGGCTATAAAGATCTACTACTAAATACTGTGGTAGGCAAGGGTGGATCCAGGAAGGGAGGCATCCCTTACTGTTCACCATTGTCTCTTATGCACAGCTATTTCGGGAGTAATTTCGGTGTTCATCGAAACTTGTTTCCCTGAGTCCCAGGTCATGTATTCTGAGCAATCCCGCATCTGCCACTGGTAGGTGTAATGTAAGTGACAGTTTATTCAAAACCTTGAACATCTATCGTAACGTTAACGGAACAAACTAGCAATATTAGAGGCAAATATTTTGTAGACTTACCGTGCTACCGAAAAGCGACATCTCAATAATTTTAATCTTTTTTGTCGAGTTTTCATGTAAAGCATAACATAACAAGTCAAGCTGAGTATCTAAACACAGTAACTTGACAATTTGACTGTATTGTCAAGGTATCATATTATTGTGACTTGTCAGTTCTGCAATTTTGAGGTGTAGTTGCATCATGCTAACACAGTCCATTCACAACCGAAATATAGTATAGTTTCTCTTCAAGTATGTTTATTATGATTATTTTTATTTTTCGGTGAAACAGGTTACTGGACAAAAGCTATCGGCTGTTTTGAAGCCTGTCATAAAAATTAAGGAAGATCCATGATCTGTTTGAAGGACCCAGATATCAATCTTATAATAAATCGTTATTATTTCATTTTTTTTTGGGTGCTCTTTGGACAAAATGTGCGAGTACTTTCTTTCTCCAAACATTTAGCATCGTCTTTGGTCAAGCATGCTTCCTTAGGTAAATTGCATCTGCATGGTCATAAGATTATCATGGCGCCCTTCAGGTTGCATACCATTACTAGATTTTCTTAACCTTTGTTGCAGAACCGACAAACTCCACTCAACCAATATTGTTCTCTAGGTGTTCAAAGAACATGTTTATATTACTACAGATAAATGTTATGTTTCGGGTGGTGTCGAAGGGTGTTAAATCGGACCATCTAGTTGGCATGATGATAACTTCATGTGTTATTTTGTTTAGACAGATTCATCAGAGGGTTCTTGACCTTGATGAAGGTATTAGTCTCTAGACCATTATCAAGTGGAACTTGGAAGGTGAAGCGGGAGGGGGGGGGGGGGGAGGGGGTGGGGGATGTTGGGCTGAAGGATTTTTACTTCTTTTATGTTTGTTTTCTTGATTTTATACAGGATTTGATAGAAATACGTTTTAGGGGGAGGAGAGGGGTAGGGTCACCAAGGGTAGTTGATACAGAGTGAAGAAAAAGAAGGGGTTTGGCCTTGAGTTAGTAACCATGATAATATTTATCAATACCAGGTTGATGCAAAATTAGGATGGGAGAATTAAGGGTGATTGACGGTGATGGCTAAATCAGTGGAAATAATCGGTTCAAGAGACCATTTTGCTATCAGACAATGTTTGTATGGTCGTTTAAATATTTTGGAAATATAGTCCTGAAAAACTGATCAACCTGGTTTTGTTCAGTCAGAAATGGCTGCACCTTTTTGTTGAGTAGTCGTAAGGAGTTCAGTCTTGCCTGTTTATTGGAAAGGGGGAGAGTCTTAAAAGAACTCTCCATTTTTACAAAGGGTTGTGGTGGAGTGTTGTAAGTATTCATAAGATCTTTTAAAGCTAATCAAAGAATAGAACTTTTGATATGTAAATTATATGTAATGAAAATCATGATAAAAAATATCACCCATGTAAATAAAAAGAAAAGGAAAACGTGTTCTCTTCTATGGCGTTTATGAATAGTAGTTTGTAACGTTTATCTTGGGTTTGTTATTACCAAAATCAATAACGTCGCATCCTCTAATTGGTATACATGGCTATTAGTTTTGCCATTCCCCTCCCCTCCCCCCCCCCCCAAACAAAAACTTCCCCTCATACTAACAGCTCCCTCACCCAAATCACTGCAACCACAATCCCGTGAAACTTGTTGGGCTTATTAGACAGTTTAGACACGGTTTGGTAACATTAATTAATGATAAAATAAGACCAACGTGAAGTCTTTTGCCAATTAGGCAGTTCGTCTGATTCAAACAATACATTAATTGGTCAAAGAGTATGTATGGCTTACCACACTCTAGGTCATAATGAACGCAAAGTCCACCGCCCACTCTCAAATGTGGAACCTACCGGAGGCAGCTTTATAACCTCCCGTGAGAGAAAATAGGATCCGTGATTCGTCCCGGTTTCCCAAAACAGAGCATTTGTGCTCAAATCACAGTTCTTTCAGGGATTTTTCAAGGACAATTGTTGAACGTTTGACCTATAACTTTCTGATTATAAATAAAATAAAAAAGGAAACCTTAAAAAGAAAAAAAAGAACACGTGTCGATAATTATCCTTCCTTGTGTTTCATCTTTCTAGAGTAAATTAAAACGTTTTGGCAAATATGAAACATTACTATGGAGTTTTTTGTAAGTTGTAATCACAAGGATGGTTTTGTATATCTACTAATTGATGGGGAGAAGTGACTGGTTCTTATTATGTGTGTGGATAAGAACTATTCACAATCGTAAAAGTGGCTCTTCAGACCAGACTTCTGTTTCTTGTACATATACATTTATACTAATTTAAATTTGAGTTTTCGCTATGCTGTGCTCAGTGGCACTTAAAGCCAGGTCGGACTTCGACAGCAATGTTATGACCATCCCTCTTGTAGAGTTCTTCATTTCTCTTACGTCTATTATGGAAATGAGCTTTGATGTTTTGATTTCTTGGTCCAATGTTTACGCGGAACCCGAGGCTGCAGTACCCCTGACCCCTCCTCCTCTCGCCAGGCCTGACAAACATTATTGCAGTTGCAAGTCAATGGATCCCTCTCGTAATGATCACGGGATTCTTTCTCAATTCCCAACGAGCTCATATTTGCTATCAAATAAAATGCTTTTATCTCAAAAAAGACGTCTTCGTAATTAAATCCCAAACGCTACGTTGCTGCACGAACAATAATGATGGTTTACGACGGGCGTGCGTATCGTAACCTACGTCTTCAAAAACTAAATTGAGTAGGCCTTATGATCAGATGTTGTAATTACGTAATCATAAGTTTGGAGAAAATTAGAGGGCGACTGACATTAACTATTTGGCTGGATTCATTGTGTGGGCCCTTTAAGTGTTTATTTTCCGTTGACATGGCAAGTCCTACCCCACCACCCACCTCCACCCCCACCTCCACCCCCACCCCCGTCTTCGTGTTATGATAAATGGAGACTTCTATTCTGTTTGGCAATTGCTTCATTCACACGTTACTATGGAGTTTCATACATGGAAGTGTGTGTTACCCACTAAGTGTAACACTTCCATGCATGGGCCAGTATTATGTAGCTCAAACAGATTTGAAGAAGACATTCTGTAACTATGTATTACCTTGAGATGGATATGTGTTTTTACTGGTATTGTACTCGTGTATTCAGCTTACGAAACCTGTCTTTAATCATTTTGATTCACTTGTCACCTAGCAACAAAGGATTCATTAAGGTGCCTAACGTGACGTCATCATGACGTTTGATCGTGCGAACGAAAGTTGTACAGGTTCTTCTCGTCGTTTCCATAAAACGCCGAAGATATCATCTTCAACAGCAGTTTTGTATGTAAGTTGCAACCACAGTCAAGCTGTCCACTTTGGAGAAAGGTTTTTCATTTACCCAAACTAGGTGCCTCTTATTCCGATTAGCGGACATTCACATCCGTTTGGAGCTATAGTGTTTAAGAAAATTTCCATTTCACAGTTTGGGCAATTGCTATTTGTACAGAGAATGTCCTCAGCCAGTCTAAAGAGTTGATATTTTAGTAAGTAGCCACAGCTTGCTTGATGCTAAATTGGTATAACAAACTCTGGGGGAATAAACGTTAGAAAAAGTTCATGAAGCCTATCTATACCTCCGGTCCATATCATCAACATATCTGTTGCGTTCACGCTTTTCTTAGTAAGGTGTTATAGGCATACATTCAGGGGGACAAAATTCAAGATGAATTTAAGCAATCCGGAAATCTCAGAATTGGATTTGTCTTCGACCATTTTAATGGGTACGCTTTTAACATCAACGACAGGACACGAAAATTTGGAGAGTGACGAAGATACCGTTTACATGTCACGTATTTGCATTTCAATCCTCTTAGGACTTATTGCGATAACCGGTATTATTGGAAATAGTTTGGTGATAGTAGCGGTTTGGCGATATCCTCATCTTAGAACCATTTCCAATTATTTTATTTTATCACTAACGTTCGCTGATTTTCTCATTTCTACTCTTGTTATGCCACTTGCAATCTACAATTTTTTGCATTATGGAAAATGGTATACCGGTACGGTATTTTGTGCTACTTGGACTTTTCTCGCTGTCTTGTTTTCCACTGCGTCTATACTCAGTCTTTGCGCGGTGTCGATACACCGATACTTTGCTGTCACGAAACCAGTTAAACATGCATCAGTTCGCAACCGATCCTTTGCTTACAAGTACATCGGTATTGTTTGGGCTACTTCTGTATTGGTATCTGTTCCCTCAGTAGTTGCACTATCGACCGTAGAGGATCACTGTCGACTAGGCGGTAGTACGGTTTACGCGGTTTTACCGTCCACGGTGTCATTTTTCATACCGTCTATAATAATAGTTATCCTCTATGTTAAAATTTATAACGTAGCGAAATACACCGCAAGGACGAGCGTAGCACCGGCTGTGACATCGGTAATGTTAAGTATGTGCGATGTAAATAGTGGCGTCCGCATCTCCACTCTGTGTACGGTACCACAACAACATATTAGCACTCCCTGCAGACGAAACGAGAGGGAAATCAGCGTACACTGTAGAGCATCCTTTCTTTTCACAGATAATGACGTGAATCATAGAGCTGAAAGTAAAGGTGATCCACCAATACGAAGAAAGTATACCATAGGACCTCGCTCTCGAATATCATTGATGAGAGAACGAAAAGCAGCGCGAACGGTGACCATTTTAATCGGTGTTTTCCTGTTCTGTTGGGCGCCATTTTTTACTATTAACGTTCTTTCGAATCTGGTCTCCTCTCTGAAAATTCCGTGGGAAGTATGTACACTACTTGAATGGTTCGGCTGGGCCAATTCTGCCATTAATCCTACCATATACACGATATTTAAAAAGGATTTTCTTTTAGCATTTAAGAAGATGTTACGACTACGTGGACCAGGATTTATTCCGAGCGTTTCAGCGAGAAAATAAGTTATTGTAATAACTTTAAGTTTGGAGACAATCGGCACCGCAAGTTAAACTTGAGATGAATAACCAACCGATCCAATGTGTAACTGTTTTAACGTAGCGCAGATGTAATCAGGAATTAAGCCGGCCTATACACCATCGATGCTGTTATGTTCCATGACTTCGAAATCACAGAAACTTTACATAGTTGAATTTTATAAATGCTATCTTTCACACCTTTTGTTCATTCATTACTATGCATTGTACCTTGCTACCACTTAAAAAAACTTAAAATTGAAATACTGATATTCGAATTACGAAAAAAAATTCAATATTACGACCAGATTTTCGAAATTACGATTATTATTTTTTTGACAGTGGCAGCAATACGCTTCCGTAAATAACGGACATTCAGTAAATAAATAAAAAAGAAAGCTTTCACAATTCCAGCCTGTGTATTTTTGTAGTAGTTCCGTCTTCTGTTAACTGGCATGCAAATGACGAATACGTTTCACCTATACCGTAATGTATAGTGGTTTCTCTTATCGTGTATGGTAGTAACGTATTACTTCCATGCGTGACAGTTTTCCCTTTTCGGCGGATACGGACTTTTCAGACCTAGTCTGATTTCCTAACAAAATGTGAGTATTTTTTTTGGTTTCATATTTTTTGGCTTTTATGATGATGATGATGATAATGATAATGATGCGCGCATATCCACTCGGAAGGGTTCTCAAGGCGCGTTAATTTTTCAGAAGTTTTTTGAACGAAGTGAGGGAAGCACTACACCTGAGTTCTATAGTGGTAATCCATTCCAGAGGCGAGGAGCAGCTGTAGCTGCTCCTCGACTTCTAATGATCTGTAATGGCCGCCCGCAGAGTTGAAGTATTGAATTTGGGCATATTTAATTTCTTGGTCGTGAAAATCCTTCTCATGTCCAGTACCATGAGCTTTAGTTTCTTGCATTTTTACATCTAATTTGAGTTTGGAAACACCTGATTCCTTTATCCTCGAGAGATAAATACACGATATATCCTATATATACTTAGCAAGGTAATTGTTCGAAACTGCAACACGTATACAGTATTCCATACTTCTATACACAAATGAAGATGTAGAGTTTTCTGATATATAATGGGGTCAGCAAACTATCTCGGGCAAGGTAATCCGAACTTTATATTGGTAGGAACGTTTTTTTTTTGTTATCAAACTGGTGACGGTATAAGAGACCACTGACTTGCGGGCTGAACTCACCTAAATATTAACATCAATATGCTCCTCACTTACAGACTTCAAAAGTAAAGGGATTCTTGGACTTTGCGCATGCCACAATCGATAATTAACTTGTTGTGAGTGAAGTGAGTGCATAAACACACAGTTATCACAAACACACATTCAGGCAAGAGGGCACTGAAGAAAGTCAGATGAGCGATTAATGCAGTGAGGGCGATCGTTTCATCAATTCATTACACAGAATAAAACGCCGTATAAGACGTGTGCTTGCTATTTGTAATTCTTGAATTGCGGTAAGGTTATCATTCGTTTTTATATAGTTTTAAGCTGGTTTTATATAGTGAAGCAGAGGAACAACTAAGTAACTCTGATTTCTAGTTATCACCGGACAGTGGCGTAGGAAGGTACTTTGTAGTGGGGGGGGGGGGGCTGAAGACTGATGGCCGGCCTGGGGGAGGGGTCTCCCCTTTGGAAATTTTTCCAGGTGGCCTCAGATGCAATTTGGTGCAATATAGCACACTTCAACACCCACTCCATTTTGTAAATAATTTTGCATTTTCACCTGGCCTTAAATGCAATTTGGTGCTCCAAATGAGATTTTTTTTTTAGGAATTGGTAAACTCGTACCTAACACCTTTCAGGATTCATCGACTCCATACTCAACACTTTACTAGACCATATTCCTTCTTATATAAAGGACACGACATATTTTTGGAGAATCCTTAATAATATTCAGGCGTTACCTATTAATTCCTTAACTTGTAACCACGGACGTATCCTTTTTATATACCAATATCCCTCATGATGAGGGAGTTATCGCTTGTCAACATTTTCTTCGTGAGTATGCCATTTACACCACATCAGCTGATAAATCTTGGTCCTATTTTACGTTTTTGACTAAGTAATAATTATTTCTCTTTTAATGGTATATATGATCTCCACATCAAAGGTACCGCTATGGGCACTAAAATGGCACCATGTTACGCCAACATATTTATGCACAAATTGGAACAGGAAATGCTATCGACTTCTCCACTTAATTGCCGCAACATTATTATAGATACATTGACGATATATTTATTTTTTTGTCTGGTCACATGGAGAAAAATCTCTCAATTCTTTATTTAAACAAGTCATTTCATGAGAGCATTTAGTTCTAAGCACAAATATCATTTTTAGATGTTCTGGTTAAATTGGATACTAATTCCTTAACCACTTCGCGTTCTATTATAAGCCTACTGATAATTATATGTATTTAAACTAGTTTTCACCCACATAGTCTCAAGAATTTCTACTGTTTACATCCAATGCCTTAGACTTAAACGCATTTGCTCACACCCACGTGATTATGAACACCAGATATCCGTTTTAACTGGTTATTTCATGAACGTCAGATGCTCCCTTCACTTAATTAGACAGGGTATTTCTACGGCCGACAAATTTATGAGCTCTGTTAAACAGGATTTTGCTTCCTTCAAAGACCATCAGTCTGTAGGAAAATCGTTTAAGGTATACCCCCATGCTTGCTTTTCGTCAACCCCCTCCCCCAACCTTAGATTTCTACTCACTTCCGCTAGATTTCCTAACCCAAATTCCACCTCCGCAGGTAATTTCCGTTGCGAAAATACCTCGGTGCCAAATATGCCCCATTTACCCCGGGCATTTTAGTTAAAATTCCCAATGCATATATGGTCTAAGGCCCCTTCCCTTTCTTGTGATGCTAGCAATTTCATTTTACATATCCTACTGTGTTCTTTGTAAAGAGGGCAATTGTGTAGGTGAAACAAGCTCTCGTTTTCGCTTACCTTTTAATAATCACAAAAAACAATTCGTGTCAATTTTGCAGGATCCCCCATTTCCGATTTCAATCCTCATAGACATTCTTTCGAAAATCTATCAAATATTTTAATTGCTTTTAACTTCAAATATGGAACTGAACGTAAATCGGAATATACATACATACATCTTCATACATACATATATAGTTCAACGGACTATTCAGCTTATCATTTAACAAGGTCAAATTACTTATCACCAATTGTTGGGAAAGGTCACAGATAAAGAGACTTTACTCGTATGTGGTAAGTTTACTACAAATACTTATGTCTAAAAATAGTGAGTGATAAATAAAGTGTAACCTCCCATGTCCACCCCCACTCCCACCCCAATCCCCATTTTTGTTTTTTATACTTAAGGTCTACACATGAGGTTGTGCTAGTAACTATTGACCTTTAATTCTTGGCGGGGGTTGACAAGGGGGTTGAACACCCCCACCCCCTTGATCGTCGCCTGGACATTAATCTTGCGATAAGTCAGACTCTAAAACCCTTATGATTGTTATATAAAAGTTGTGAGCACTAAGTGATTCTCTGATTAATGAATTCGGCAGCGGCGCACTACCAAAGGCTTAAATGCGAAGGATGACATCCAAACAGTTAGATAACTGGGATAATCTCCTCAGCAAGAAGGACATAATTTCCGAAATGATAAAAGAGACTTCTTAATCCCCAAATCACAACTCATTCTCATCCTTCTATATACCTGTACTGATATATTTCCGAAATTGGTTCTATCTAGAGAAATAAAAGCAACAGAATAAATAGGTGTCATTTAAAGGTGATCATTCCCCCCCCCCTTCCCTCACCCCCACCCCCTCAACAAAAAAAATTGTAAAGATTTGAAAAAGTACCTTTTTCTGAAGATTTTGACTCGTCAAATTATTCTCAGACATAGAGGTCTGTTGAATAAATCACTTTAAATGTCTCATTGGAGCACAATGCTTTGAATGTGATACTCAGGGTGGGTCTAGGATGTTAAAAGGGGGTGGGGGATGTAGTCCTGGTGTCGCTGAAGGTGTCTCCCATGTAATGAAAATAATAGACGTGAAATAGGGCATTCTGGGGCATAATTAGGTTATAAGTTAGGTTTACACGTATAGGTCTACACACAAGGTTGTGCTAATAGCAACTTTTACTTCTTCTTTGCGGGGGGGGGGGGGCGGGGGTACAAAAAATGGGGTATACACTATATATTCCCTGGATCGGCGCCTGATGCTTGTTGAAATGAAATGTGAACATCCATGAAGATTCATGGCCATTATTTGACTTTTTTTGCCTATTTGGGGTGAAATACTGATGATCTCAAATAACTTTCTGAGTTAATGAAGAAGTTTGCTTCTCACCACCTGTAGATTGACAATGACTAATCAAGGAGGTGTAACCATCCTTGTGACGGGAGGAGCCGGCTTTCTTGGTCAACATATCGTCAAAGAGTTGATGGAACAAGAGGTATTTCCTGTGAAGGAAATAAGATCATTTGATATCCAGCCGTTCAAGTGGCACCACGGTCTACATCGTAAGTAATGATATGAAATAGTTCGTCTACACAAACGTGCATGGTTCAAAGGAAGGTGAGCAAATTATATGTCATTGCGCGAATATCTAAGTTGACAGTTAACGTATTCTTTGGCAAATAAATGAATAAGATTAAAACAAAAGACGATAGTGGGGGTATTAAATGAGTGTGTAAACAAACAAACAGACAACAGACTTCCTTTCTTGTTAGAACTCAGGTAACATGACATTGATTGAAATCGACTCAAAATAAAAAAGAGGGGGGGGGGAGGCAACTAACATGCAGTCACGTTGCTTGAAGCCAATGGAAGAGGTAGGAGGAGGAGGGGGTGGGGGTGGGGTGGGGGGCTTAACCACATGCACCATGAGTTACGTCTAAGGAAGAACGGCTGTAAGTAAAATATCATGAATATGGTTACTTCTCGTGTCTTGATCATGTTATAGTTTCCATGAAATGTTTCAATTTAAGTAGTCACGTGTTGTATGACGTAACCCACTACAACAAACAGTCTGTTGGCGTTGAAGGATGAATGATCTTTCCTATATCTTTTATTTCCTTCTATAAAGTGGAAGAGTTGGGTGACTTTGGGGGGGGGGGATTTCAGATTCTATCTTTGCGTCTTTCAACGAGTTATTTTAATATACCAGTATATCAATATGGAATAAGGGTCATCAAACTATTAAGGCATACGAACTCTCGTTTATCTATTATGAAAGGGATATGATATGACACTATCTGAACAGGGGAGCTATAAATTAATTAAATACTCACATACTTCAGTAATTAATTAAATGAATTCGGAATGAAGATTAAGCCGTTATCTTAATAGCAGCGTCTTTATACCACCACTGGATGTCAAAGTTATGAATAGGCATGACTTGTTTACTTTAAAACGACAAACAACTATATTGAGATTCAGTGCAGTAATCTCTAATAGTTTGTTAACCTTTTTTGATATCAGTTAAACCATAGCCATATGCGGCAGTTCGTTCTCTTAACTTTCTTAGATCTCACCTTTCTCAAAGGTAGCAAAAATGTGTAATTTTTGTTTTATATTTCCATGAGGCTTGACGTAACATGGTCATGGATCACATACAAGTCCCATTCTCGATGTCTGGAGACAGGGATTGAGATTAGATCAACTTGTTAGTTTTCGTGCCTAACCTATATTTCGGATGACCTTTCCTAGCAAAGAAAAGTAATTCCGTTTATCTACATATTAGACGGCTATCAAAGACCGGATAAATTACCATGTAAAAGAGCATCTACAGCCGGTGTAGATTAAATTTGGTCCCCTTGGAGATAACGTCTGGCCGGACAAATTACGCGTGTAATAAAGTTAA